>VRLP01005890.1:0-32787 GCA_009660295.1 Lophius piscatorius
GTTAAAAACATCATATGTATGGTATAATGTCCATTACAGTTAAAAACATCATATGTATGGTATAATGTCCATACAGTTAAAAACATCATATGTATGGTATAATATCCATTACAGTTAAAAACATCATATGTATGGTATAATGTCCATACAGTTAAAAACATCATACGTATGGTATAATGTCCATTACAGATAAAAACATCATATGTATGGTATAATGTCCATTACAGTTAAAAACATCATATGTATGGTATAATATCCATTACAGTTAAAAACATCATATGTTTGGTATAATGTCCATTACAGATAAAAACATCATATGTATGGTATAATGTCCATCACAGTTAAAAACATCATATGTTTGGTAAACATTAAAACAAGACGACACTCTCTCCCTATATCAACATCAGGCTCACTGTCCAATTAAAATCCCTGCAAACCCTTTTTTGTTTGTTTAGTTCTGCTTTTCCCCATAAACTTCAACTTAAATTAAAGCAGTTTCAGGGGGAAAAAAAAGAAAGAAGAAAAATAGAAAAGCCCTGAAGGCTATAATGTGACTTAAAGGATGTCAGCTGCCATAAAACCCCATAAAAGTGGATTTTATTTTCACTATATTAAGCTGTTTAATTGTACTGGTTGTTTATTTCAAGTTAAATATTCATTTCTATGTGTGCCATGATCTGGAAAACTTGTTTTTCTTGGTTGATTGCAACTTCCTTCACGTAAAATAACCATCATAAATATTTAACAAGCAGCTCATGACAGCATGTTCACGTTTGTCTCTGAGTGTCTGACATTCATCGCCACGTCGCATCATTATCACTCATCTTAAGGCTTGTTTATTTCTATTTCATGTTAACATTGATGCATCTGCAATCTGGCAGGTTTAGATTTTAGACAAAGCGTTAAGGGATAGATGAGATCGCAGTAATGTAGGTGGAAAGTAAAAGTGGCAAACATCTGAGGAGCGAGGGTAATTTCATACATGGCAACATGCGACCGAGGCGTTGTTTAACTTTTTCGCTGTACTTTTTTCTTCATCAAAGGGACCTCCATCCCCGGAGAAGTACAACAAACACTGGAAACACAGGAGCAGGGAGCCAGAATCAGTGGAGCAGTCAGAGTTTGTGTGAAAATGTCAACTCCAGAACGCCCGGCCTTGAAGATCCTCACTGATGAATGCAAGGCCACAGATGAGGTACGTCTTCATATGATGCGCGCCAACGACCCAAACATAGAACAAACTCTGGAGGTGTATCCAACAGAGTCCTGGTTGTCCTCTATTGTTATGGAAATAATAGAGGATGGCGTGCTGATCCACAGAATCAGTCATTACAAGCATTTAAAAAAATGAAAATTTCTTAGATTGTGACCACACTGCCCCCGGTGGTTTGTGGTGAAACTGCTCGGTTTCTTCCATATCGGTAACCTCTCCTAAAACATGCAGAATATACACATAATATGGAGGAAAGGCTCCGTCTGCATCTGCATCTGTCTTTAACGTTGAGCATACATAAGCTTTTAGAGCAGGCATTATGAACTAAACACGTCATCTAAAACACTAAAATATTAAGAGCATTCGTTTATTCCTGTTCAAAGAATAATCTGATTCACCTTCTTAACTCCTGAGGTTTTTTTTCCATCCGGACAAATTATAACCAACACAACACAGTTTCCATGATGAGAAGGATGGAATACACAACATAGAGGTCAGTCATCAAACCAGTGAGGATGATGGGAAAGGAGGAGCATTAATCTGTAGAATGAATCTCATCTTCAAAGAACATGCTAGAAAACGAACAAACAGCAGCAGTGTTTTACTAAGACGTAGATATACTTAATGATCCCAAATTGGGAAATTCAATTGTCCTGGCAGCAGGTAGAAGTACACGTACGCACAAACCTAACCCTGATTCGTGAATAAGAACCGAGAATATGAATAAAAATATGGATTAAAGGTGAGCTAAACACGGTTTAAGTTTGGGGTTGTTGAAGTAAACTAGTAGCAATGACGCAGATGGATTTATAGAGCAAAAACATGTACGAAGTTAATATTGTGCTAAGTGGATCATCTGTTTCTCTGTTCTTCTATATCGCTTGCCAAGATGTTCTGTCTGTAAAACGGATGGAAAGATATTTCACCCCTGGCAAAGGTGCAAAACAAGCAATTTTCAGCTTTTCAGCTCACCAGACTGGGCCTGATATCAGTGAATCCAACACGTTCTCTTTGTTCTTAGGAACGTGCTGCTATGGTTCTGATCTTTATTTTGTAGGCTTTTTGTTATTGATTGTGTTTCCTGTTTTATTTTTGAATGCTTTATACTGTTCGTTTCCTTGGGCTCTCTTGGGCTCAGGCTAAGTTCTCACTGCAGGACAAATGTGGTCCAGGTCCGATTTCTTTGCTCATATGTGACTTTTTCAGGGCAGTGTGAACAGAACCAACCACATGGATTCAACTTTTCCAATTCTGATTTTGGCCACTTCCATATGTGGTCCTAAATCAGACACAGGTTTAATTTTTTTGTAATCTGACCCTGGTCTGAACCGTCATATCAGAACTCATGCATCTTTGACATCATCTTCCATCTGTGTTCATCACTAAGCTGAACTGGTGGGAGAAAAAAACATCACAATTAACATCACTATAAACACAGCTTTCACTACAGATGAAAGCATTCAAACTAACTTTAGTGGATTTCATTTTCCTTCCGTATTGACAGCGTGTTGGATGTGACATCTTTGTTTTTGTTTTTTTGTGCACGCGGGTCAGTTTAGGGCGGGAAACTGTTCGTACTGGAGGTTCTTCCCTGCGTTATATCCTACATCCTGAAGCCTCTCCCAGTGTAAAATGTGTTTCCTCTGCGGTTAATTTGTTTGTACTTTTTACCGGTTTCTATTCAGATAATTGTGCCTCTAATTCAAACAGATAGTATTCCTTTTTGTGAGTCTCAGATTTCTTCCCCAAACTCACACTGTCACTTTAGATTGTTGCATTTGGTTCCTGAATTTTAAAATAAACATAATTGATTAATTAATTGAAACTAAAATTTTCAGACTTAATCACCTGGTTCCCTCTATGGGGAATGAAAAGGGACAAAGGTTGAATTTTTAATCTCATTACGACTTCAAACCTCCAGAATGAAGCCTTCGATTGAGCCGGAACACTACCGCCGATCCACCGTCATTGTTGAGCACAACAAGTCAAATGATGGCTTTTCTAAGGAAAGACAATGGACCTGTCAATGGAAAGCAGTCCTTCTGGGGTAGAGAAGGAGGCCCTGTGTTACCTCATCTAGTTTTGTGAGACCTGTCTAGAGCTCTGTTCACAGAGTCTTAGGGTCTTTCATCTCCCTGGGCCTATCACTCTAAGCTGGGAAACTGGAGCTAAGGGACCCTCAACATGCAGTACCCCTAGCCTGGCTCCCCTGCCTTCAGTCCCCTCCTACCCCTGCCCGCCGTTACTGGCCCGCTCAAAGAACTCTTTCAGCATTGTGTCGCAGCCAAGTTCCAGGTCAATGGGAGCCCAGAGATTTAGAGCTGTAGTCTGAGTGGGAACAAATGGTTTGTTTGGTGAGCGGTGTGGAGTAGCTTTAAAACTCCCATCAGGCTGAAAGTATTTCTAACTCAAGTATTTAGTGTTACTGCAGCAGAACTAATACGGCTGCGATGACAGAGTCGTCGGCTCCCGTCTTAAATCCTATCGCCTGGTCGCAGGCAGAGGTTGGGTCAAAGACTTCAAACGAAAGTTCATGCAGTGTTTATCGCAAAACTTCTTTGACACGTCTCAACAGAATGCCACAAAATACACGCCGTAAATTAAAGCGGGCTACACCTGCTGTGGCATTTTCAGAAACACAATTATACTGACCTGCAAGCGACTGACATTTAAAAGAAACACATTTTTTACCTGTCAATGGAATTACTGCAGCACATTCCATTTTAAGAGACACATGAATACACCCAGCGTTCGATTATTAAAGCAATTCAACCGCCACGGGCTCCATCGGTCCGTCTGAACCGCTACATGTTCATCACTCTGCTCTTGTTTTGATGTGGGACACAGGAAGAGCGCCTCTCTGTGTGAAAGGTCGTCTCCTTGTGGAGGGAGGGTTCTCTCCATAGCCTCATCGGGTCAGAGTGGCAGCTCGGCGTCCGGTGCTCTATCTCTATTTGTGTCTGCTCGGGCCTTTTGTTTGTATCCCATCCACTGATCGCGGCGGTATAATGTGACTGATGTCCTCTGGGCAATCTGCTGCTGGGACAAGATGTGCCCAAGTGATCCAGTGGCTGATGGCGTCCGACTAATGGAGAGGACGAAACAACCTTTGAGGCTGTCTGGTGACAAACCAGTCTGTTTATTATGCATATCAACACAGGTATACATCTGGAAGCAGCCTGCGTGGGATTTACTCATGCAGACCCCTTAAATTCACCAGCATCTCAGGCTCAGCCAGTCGCTGTGGGAGTGTGTGATCATTTTTTTACCATCTGGTCTCGGACTGAACTGTCCCTCTTTGCTTCGTGCGAACATCAGGGCAGGGATACTTCACTACGCTCAGGGGTGTGTTGAAATGTCCAATTTTCATGGCTGAGTACTTTTGGACAGCCGACCACATCACCTTCCTCTGCTGCACTCTTTCTTTCTTTCTTTCTTTCTACTCCCCTTTTTTAAATCTCCTTTTGTGTACAGTATTCAAATCCCGGAAAAGTCAAGGATATTATTGAGTCTTCGTTGCTGCTGCGTTCGCCACAGATTAGTTGTGTTCACATGATTGTTACATGGATCATTATAAAATTCTGGGGGGGGGGTTATTTATATATTTTTTTTAAACAAAAAATGTTGCTTTGACATAAATTCCTATTTTATAGTCCAATTTTGGTGAATTTGAAGCAACACTGGGAGATATATATCATATTGTACTCTAATAGTTCATATTTTGCTGTAATATTTCATATTTGACTCTCTAGGTAGAGCTTCTTTATGAAAAACACAGATTTATGGATATAACTTCACATATAATCAATCAGGAGATTTTCTTGTACAATGCAGGGGGTTGTAGTTTTTCTGTTAGGACGATAGTCTAGGCTTGGTTTTAATTAGCCCTGTAGACTTTCATATAATGTCTTGTTCTTTTTGGATCTAAATCTGTTGCAAAGGTTCAGGTGTATTTGATCTTAATGTTTCACTTTGTTTTCAATGTATAGATGCAAACTTGTCTTTCATTTGTACTCCTGGTTTTATTTATGCTGATGTTTTGCAAGATTTCGATCATCGCTATGCAAAGAGCAATCCACTGATTTCTGGGGGAGAACCATAACTGGTGATGATTTGGTGGTGCTGACTTTCATGACAGCCTCTCCACAATCAGCTGTAAAACTCTCCAGTATGTGATCAAGATCACGACCCGATGAAGCCAACAGAACAAACATTGTCTGCGAAAAGCAGAGATGCAATTTTAAGCTCCTAAAATACGTTTGTCGTATCGGTTTGTGTCGGTGAAGCGAGACTAAATCACCTAATTTTCCTCCTGTCTCAACCCTCAGCTTCTGGTCATGAGCTCTGGGTCGTAACTGAAAGAATGAGATTACAGATAGAAGCACCTGAAATGAGATTACGGATTTAAGCGGCTGAAATGAGCTTCCGTCACAGGATGGCTGGGCTCATTCTTAGAGCCCAGACATCTGGAAGGAACTCAGGATAGAGCTGCTGCTCCTCAGTATCAGAATAAAGCCAGTTAAGGTGGTTGGGGCATCTGTTCAGGATGTGCTGGGCGCCTCCTTTGGAGGCTTTCCAAGCACGTCCAATTGAGAGGGGACCCCTGGGTAGACTCGCTGGAGGGATTACAGCTGGTCTGGGAACGGCTTGGGATCCCCAGGAGGACCTGGAGAGTGTTGCCAGGAGAGGGATGTCTAGTAGACTGCTTGGCTGCTGCCACCACGCCCCAACCCCGGATACCCAGAGGAACATGGAAAACTGGGTGCAGGCATAACCATGAATTAATACCCACTCTCTTCCAGCTCCTCCCCCATCCTCACCCAGCACCCTCTCCATGACCAAAAGTCACGTGACAACAAAGAAAAGAGGCCACGACAAAAGTCAAATCGCTTTGTACTTTTCTGAAACTCTTAGATCATGTAGATTTTGTTAAATCTAGATATCTGATAAAACACATATAAAAGTCATCCATCCATTATTTGTAACTGCTAATCCTGATCAGGATAAAAGTGCTTTTAAAACACTTTCCCATGAGACGGAATCATGTTTATCTACCGTCTCCTCTTTTGCTCCATCTTACATTTCCTTATTTGTTTTGCTTCAGATGGTCTGGTTGATTAGCTAATTTTCTCGCTCCTTTATCGTTCGCTGTAATCAGACGAGCCCACAGGAATTGTGTTCTGCTGCATTATACGCGTGTTCCAGTTTGGTTATTACACCGTTAGAGTCCCTGCCTGCCAACACGCTTTTCTTTTTACATACAAAAGCCTCATTTTGGATGAGCCGTGCTTATCGTTCATGCTGACACTGCTTTCATGACAGAATGACTAATGGGTACACTCTAGTGTGTGTGTGTGTGTGTGTGTGTGTGTGTGTGTGTGTGTGTGTGTGTGTGTGTGCGTGTTTGATCAGCTGGCAGCATTCTGAAATCCTAGTTAAGTAAAAATTAGGATTTTTTTGATGTTTGTAGTAAACTTTTGACTATGATTCTGCTTGTTAACATGCAGTATACCCACATAGTGTGAGGAAGAACTGGATTGATTTGGGGAAAAGATCAGTTGTATATTTCCACCATGAGTTTTCGGACCATAATTTCTCAACGTTTGTGCGATTCAGTCCAAAGTCAGTGCAAATGAATCAACTGCAGGAGATCTGTCTTCTAAGTATCATATTTTACCATAAAAGTTCATATTTTACCCACTAGGAGGAGCTTTTTTATGAAATACGCAGTTTTTCCAAACATAATTTTTTTAGCTGTTGGTCCAATTTAGTCCAAATTTGGTACAAATGTATCAATTTGAATAAATATATCTCGTATAAATCATATTTAAACAAAAATTTCATATTTCTCTCACGACTGGGAGCTTCTTTTTTTTTTTAGCTGCTGCCACCTGCATTTGGTCCCCATGGGCCACAGCTGAGTCAATAAATACATGTGTAAATATCACATGTAATATAGATTCCAGCACGTAGAAGAGCGTTGAATGTACGTCAGGAATATTCAACTTTGCAAATATCCACTGCACCGCTCAAGCAGAACAGTAGAAGATGCAAATATGTTCACGAGGAGTCAAGTAGAAAAGGTTTTTATGTCACAGGAATACTCCTGGTAAAGAAATAAGAACAGTTCTCAATGTGGGATAAAAGCTCAGTGAAACCAGTGACACGTAGTTCAGACAGTTCAGAGGAGCTTCTTCAAAGCAAGTTTTAGGAGACGAGTTGTGAATTCATAGCAGTAGACTGGACGTCAATTCATTGCTGAGCAGAAGTGAGAAGCTCAGCCTAAAAAAAAAAGAAGAAGATTGTTCCAGCCGGAGCTCAGTGGATTGTTGAGGACTGAGAAATAATTGTTTGCAGCAACAGAGAGCTCCACATTTCACTAACATAGACTTTTTTAAGCCCAAAGGAACATTAGAGGGTCTGTTGTAATATCTGTAGGCATCTGGAGATCAGTCTCGTCCCTCACACCCCAGTCAGGATGATGTCATAGAGGGGCATTAACAAATCGGGGCATCGGACGTGAACTGAAAAATGCGTCATTGTGTTGAAATAGTCTGAGTCACACACCGATGTTAATCAATTATTAAACAAACTTGTGTTTTGAAAGTTAAAACATAAACTTCCGTTTAGCCCGTCCTGACTAATCTAACCTTGATCCAAAGCCTGAGCTCCCAGAGAGCAGCAGGAAGAGAAGAGTCAGAGAGATGGTTGTGTGCAGTTCACCACAAGCGCTAACAATGCAGACGGCACAGGAGGCTCGAGTCCAGTTGAGAGATTTAACCCTTTAATGTCCTCACCGCCCTAGTGTGTAAAATATGAACTACTAGAGTAAGATATACAATATTCACAAGAGAGATCTCCTCCTTGATGCACAAGCACCAACTCTGGACTAAACAGAGCCAACCGTTAGGAAGTTATATCCGATAAACTGTGTCTTTGTTTTTCATAAAACACAAACACTGATCTTATGTTTAAGCTTAATCGGACCAAAGGTCGAGAAATTATGGCCTGACAATTTTGCGGGTAAAGCCCCGCCTTACTGTCAGAAATATACAACCGAACTTTCCCAAAACCACACCAGTTCTTCCTCGCAATAAGGTGTATGTGGTTTGAAAATGATCCATGCGGCGGCCATGACGATTGGATAATAAGCTGGACTTTTCGGGTATAAAATTATTTCTTTGCATATTCAATTAAATAGTTTTGTTTAGTAAGTCCTTACATGTTTTCATTGAATAGGACTTTCTCAACAGTCAGTTACCGTCTGCTCCTAGGTGCCCCTCTGACGTGTGGTGTCCCCCAGGGCTCCATCCATGGCACCTTCACTCTCTAGCATATACATGCTGTCATTGGTTCATGTTATAAACAGGTTCAGTCATATTTTTCAATAAGAAATAGAGACTTAAAATGTGGTCAACCAAACAGTTGAGCAGGAAATAAAAAAAAAACAACGGTGTCCGGATGATGATGCAAAACCGCAAAAGGTGATAAAATAGATCTTTCGAAAAACTAAGACGGAGACAAAAATCAACGTAAGTGAAATCCTGCAGATAATTTAGAAAGAAAAATGACGAAGACCAGTGGGAGACTTCCATAAATCAACAAACTGACAAATGTTGTTCGTACTGATAAGGAAGTTTCATAAGTACAAATATTACTTCTCTTTATAACCTTGCAGAACTTTTACATGCTATGGTCTTAGGTTTCGTAGGCCAAAGAAGGTTTCCGATTTCAAATCGGCCTGAAAACAATAGTTAATTGCTACTATTGATAAAAAGTACAGCTTTCATTTATTTATTATGTGACCAAAATTGTAAAATAGGGTTTGAACCCTTTCATTGCAATTAAACATCTTCCAAAGCATCTTGATGATTACTGCAGAGATTAAACTGTAATTCCAATGTACTGAACCCGAGAAACCAATAATTCTAAGCAAAAACAGAGGATTTGTTTTGTATATAAACAACATCAATAAATTCATGCTCTGAACCCAGTTCAGGAATTTCGACTCATTTTCTGTGATTGAACTGGTTCAGGGAAACACAGCACACCACTCTGAACCCATTTAAAATTGTCCCGCTATCCATCTGCTGTCGCTGTGAGCGTTGCGTTGGTCTGACCTCTCTGCTGGATCCACTTCTCCATCCACTTAGATAAACATAGCAAACAGGGATGAACCCACTCCCACACGATGGAGTGAGTTTAGCATGTCACAGAAAATGCAGGCCGCTGTAATGGCAGATGCAATTTGTGGTTCAAAAAGAGGCAGCAGTGAGCCGTCATGATCTACATATCTGAACTTTTCAAATGGGGCCGGCTCAGAAAAGGCTGAGTCAGCTTTTTGTGGAGAACCGCTCACTCATAAACTGACGTCCCATTAGGCTTAACCACTAGCATAATAACGCAAACCCGCCCTTAAAGTGTTATTAATCCCATTGATTTAAGCTATTGTTTATTTTTTCTGATTAGTCAATTTATGAATAATACATTTATTTATTATTTTACTCAAATACATTCACTAAGTAAAAAATGATTGATTCCAAATGAGTATAAAACTTATATTGGATGTGTTACGTACGATACTGTCACTACAACTACTACTTCTAATAACTAGGCCTATGCTGTCATACAGCAAGCGTATATCCCCCCAAAAAAGCCCCCAATTCCCCTGCATTGTACAACAACCCCCTGATTGAACTCCTAAAATCAAATTTGACTCAATAATCTCAAACACTCTATATTGACTCAAAACCGCAAAAAAGCTCCCCCTTATGAGTAAAAGATGAACTATTAAAGTTTTATATGACATATATAAGATAGATCTCCTTGAGTCTTTGAGTTTTTGAGTAAATCCGACCAATGGTGGAAAAATGATGGCCTGAAAAATTTGGGAGATAAAACTCCCCCTAGTGGCGGAAATATTAAACCGACCTTTCCCAAAATCAATCCACTTCTTCCTCGCACTAAGGTCTGTGTGGCTTTGCAATTTGAAAGTTATCAATCATGTATTTTTCGGGTTAACCCGTTAACATGAAGTTTCTGTGGCAGCTTCCGTAACATCCTTGACTTTTCATGGAGAGGCTATTGTAATAAGGACTTGACTCTACACACTTTTGAAAAGGGTTTTTCTTGTGATTTGGTGCAATGTAAATTAACTTAAACATCTTAAATGTCTATGACATGGATTGATGTCATAACCGTCGAACTATGCGCCGAAACTAGTGAAATACTTTTGCATCAATCTGAGGAAAGGACACTAAGTTGAACCATTTAGGTAGGATTTGTCGGTTAATTGAAGCCATTTCCTCTTAACTACAAAGAAACGTTTGAATAAGTTGCCAGATGAGGCGTGATGTAACCATACATTATCGTAACAGCAGTTTTGTAGGATGAACACACATTCAGAAAAGAGTTGGCGGCTTTGGAGAGGGTGATATATCATTCACTTCATCTCAGTGTGAGATAAATTCTTCTTCTTAAATGTCTTCTGCTTTCTGTTTCCCAGCTTACTTTTCTATTCCCTCTCAACATCGGCACAACAAAGACCCTTCTCCTCAAAGCCCTAGTTTGCTTACACTTAGCCCAACCAGAACAACCGAACCTCACCCCCACCTGTATTTTCATGGAGCACGTTGGCATTCCACGTGGAAAAGAGGTATGACATATATCATATGTCATAATAAGTATGACATGGCCCGTGAAAATAACCGCCATACCGTGGTTATTTGACGCCCACCTCAGTGTAAGATATTTGTGTTGTTGTCAGCTCACTTTGGCCTGCTTGTCACTGCTTGTCACTGCTAGTATCTGTGTTGTATGAGGATGGTCCCGCCCACTGACGTAGAACACCTGGACATTTCCCCTCTCTGTTGAGGGTCCGGCAGTGAGAGATTCAGCACACACACGAGCGATTTTCAATAAATAAGTGATTAGAAAACCTCCGGTAAAAGACAAGCGAGGAAGAAAATGATTTCCTGTAGAGTCAGGAAAGCTCTCTAGCAGATTGATGCATGGGCGGAGTGGTTACAGCCCAGGACAAGCCTCAACAGCTTCTCATCCTCACTGTTAAATGGCGGTTGGCGTTGTTCGGACGCGTAGGAGCTCCTGCGACTCACACCATCTCCCCTGTTTGGAAACATTCTGGGTTGACTTTCTTATTCTTATTCTTCTTCTTCTATGGTTTAGCTGCAAACTGCTCGTAGCTGCTATTTAATCTCCTGGTCGTCGACATTAAATGTATTATTACGTTGTCAGAACATGTCCTACCAACTCACCTACACCTACCTGTCCACTTACCATGTTGTTACCATCACATCCATCCATTGTCTGTCACTGCTTCACCGGTTCATGGTCGCAGTGGGGCTGGAGCCAATCTTAGCCAACCTGGACAAGTGGGCAGTTCTTCACCGGGCCGACACATAGAAACAACCACATCACACCTCTGGGGAGTTAAGAATCACCTGTTCGCCTGTATTGCAGGTTTTTGGACTGTGGGAGGAAGCCGGAGTGGCTGCAGAGAAGCCACTCGAACACCCACGCAAACTCCACACAGAAAGATTTGAACCCAGAACCCTCTAGCTGTGAGACAGCTGTGCTACCCACGTCCCGCGAGGGCACCTTGAATGTATCATGAGTTTCAATTCCATCAGTTTCATCGCTGCGCATCCTTTGGTCCCCGGCAATACTAATAAGAGTGAAGCAGATCGGATCAACGATTCTGAAGATGTTTGCAGCAATTTCTCAGAAGTCCAACCGCTTAACTTCTGTCCTTGAGCTTTTCTGCTTCATATCCCACCTTGACAGTTTTAAAATGTCTGATAGGAAGGGTGGCAGGAAGACACTCTGATCATTATTGCATCACCGCCATGTCACCGTCCTGACCATTTTGGATGTTTGGACCTCTTACTACCAAACTTAAACAAACAACCATTCAATTGGACAACAACTGATTTTTCTTCAAAACCTGTTTGAGGCGAACAGGAATGTGGTTGATTAAGAAAACGTGACTAGATGAAGTTTGTGCACGCCCTGACAGAAGGTCAGGCCCTGGAAAAGAAAAAAAGAAAAGAAAAGTCAATCGTGTTTTCCCAAATCTGTCTCTCAAAGTGCTCTCACTGTCTCAATATTGACAGATTACTGAGGGGAATGCTTTGCCCACCCTCTTTAAATTTCAAATGAGGTTGGATTAATGATATCATCAGACAGATTGGATGCTTCTTCTTATTTTACGGCGGTTGGCGTGCAGCTTACTGGCGCGCGCTTCACAGCTGAAACGACATACAATAAATTAAATACTTTTATTCAGTTTCCCAGACTTTTTTTTTTTACCCTGCTTTTACTCTAAACTATCCACTCATCCATCTTGTCATCCATCCATTAACCGTAGCCATAGTTTCTCCTCAGGGTCATGGTGACCTGGCCGAATTTCAACAATTCATTAAATAGAACGAAAGTGAAGGAAATTTATTACAACAAAAAAAAAAAAAGGGTGCAGCTTTAAAAGTAGCATTAAAAATTCAAAAGCAACATCTCTTATCAGAAACGGTGGCCCACTTTTACCATGCAGAACACAATGTAAGCACTTTTAGTTGTGACCGTTACCTCAGCTAGAGGCAGACAGAAAAGCCTGAAAGTTAATGATTTATAGGGATATTAAGCCCCCAATCCCCTGCATTGAACAAACAATGACCGTGATCAAACTCCTCAAAATTAAATGGGAAGTTAAGTCAACAAATGTTTTTTTTAAATTCAAAACAAAGTCCCCCTAGAGAGTTAAATATGATCTTTTAGAGTAAAATATGAAATATTTTAGAGAGATATCCTCGATTTGATTCATATTCACCAAAGTCAGGCTAAATTCAACCAACGATTTGGGAAGTTATGGCCGAAAACACAGGTTTTTATAAAAAAAAGAAGCTCCACCTAATGAGTAAAAAAAGAAGTAGTAGAATAAAAAATGATATGCAAGCTAGATCTTCTTGAGTCGATTCATATTCTACAAATTGGACTAAATCAAACCAACGGTTAGGAAGTTATTCCTGGAAAACAGTGTTTTCCTTTAAAAAACTCCCCTAGTGAGTAAAACACGAAGAAGTAGATCTCTACATAGGTAGGTGTGCTCTGTATTATAAACTAAATATTATAAATAATCCACAATTTTATTCCTTTCTACTCTTCGATAGAGGCTGGAGTGGAGTAGATGGAACAAAAGGAACATTTGTTGTATTATTAAAGCAGTTCTCTTGTTAGTATTAGAACTATTTCCCCCAAGCATTCATTGAGGCAGCCATGTTTTACAAGCTCATACACTTGTGCTCCAACATACAGTATATGTAGGATTTACTTTGGTGGGAACTACATTATGTTCTCTGTAACCATGAATTATAAATGACTTTAGTAGCATGCCAGTACTGCTGGTGGAAATATACCACTCCGGATGGAACGCTGCTCTCGTGTGCGAAAGCATTTCCCTGATGCCGGCAGCCAACGTCACCAGTAGAGACAAAAATAACGCAGATAATCTGATTCACATAGGTACTCTCGGGGGACGCAGGAGGAACCGCTGCACCGCGCTCCGGCACCACCAGAGTCCCGAGGATTGCGTTCACTCCCATTCCTTTCATTCCCTCCATTTATACTCAGTCGCCTTCTCCACATTAGTCAGACGCTTTTAAAATGTTTTAATGGCGCTGGCAAGCTTCCACTGGTAGATATCGGGCTTTTTCCTTCTGCAGTTTTCACATTAAATTGAATCCTACTCAGAAAACAAAGAGAGTGAATTAAAATTACCCACAATTATAAATGCATGAGCAGTCAGAGGAAAAACCCACAAGGTTGCATTGAAGGACGAGTCAGCACCAGAAGATGTTGCACATATTTCAGCTATCTCTCTAACTTTCCTCTCTCCCTCTCTTTCTCTCTCTCACACACACACACACACACACACACACACACACACACACACACACACACACACACTTTACACCTCTTCTCCCAAACCAGGCCAATCTCCTCCTGTCTGTGGAGATTGAGCTGCTCATCAGAGCCTGTTAATTACATCGCTCTCTAAAGGGATGACAAGTTAAGCCACTCTCCCTTCCTGGTTGGGTCTGAGGCATATAGAGGCGGGCCAAGAGCTCATCTCAATAATCCATAGGGTGGAGGGACACCTCTCTGCTGTCATCAGTCACTGAGAGGTCCAGCGATCTGTTAGAGGGAAATAGCTATTCTCATCTCCTGCCGGCTGCTACTGGAATATTTAATAAGTACCCGAGAAGTAGGTGATATTATGGAATAATCACCGGCCGAGATCGTTCGTGTTAACGTGATGATTCAAAAAGTATTTCATGGATCCTTTTTTAAACTGTATACCCACATAGGCCTAAATGTGAGGAAGAACTGGGTTTATTTTGGGAAAGGTGGGTTGTATATTTCCGACACGAGGGGGAAGTTTCTTTCCATAACAACTGGTCCGATATAGTCCAAATTTGGTACAAACGAATCGACGCGAGGAGATGTATCTTTCATATAGAACATGTTTACTGTAATCGTTTAATATTTTAGTCATTTTACGAAAAACACACATTTTACTTTTTATTCCGTACATAACTTTTAACCAATTTAGTCCAAATTTGGTGCGTGTGAATCAAGTGGATCTGCCTTGTATACATCTTATTTTACTTTCTGGGTAGGATTCAATTTGTCAATTTGTGATTTGAATCAATTCGAAAAGATCTATTTTTCATCTAACTTATTTTGCTCACTAGGGGGAGCTTCTTTTTTTTTAAACTCTGTTTTTCAGACATTTTTTCCTAAATGTTGGTCCAATTTCGTCCAAATTTGGTGAATATGAATCAACCGGACAACCGTTTTTTTTTTCAACAAACACCATTTTCCTTAATTAACTTCTCATTTACTCTCAAGCTCAATCACGGTGGACAGTTTGTATAATGCTGGGGGATTGGGGACTTTTGGGGGATATATACTTGCTGTCGAGGACGACAATCTAGGCAGAGTTGAAATGAAGAAACAACTGTTTCCCCACCTCTCACCCAGCCATAGCCTCCTACCTGTACGCCAGGTGAGGGGAGGGAGGGTCTGTGTTTCAGCAGGAGTCCAGACATAATTTCAGTTTAACAGCTACAGACTGAGCAGGTATCCGTGTCTTCTGAGATCCTTTCTCATGGCCTTCAAGGCCTTTTCCCTTGGCGATTACGACACAGCCTTAATCGGAGCACTGATCTTTGTAAGATTAGATGTAAATAGGTCATTTCTGTTCTGGTAACTTGTTCTTAATCTTCATCGGTTCCTTGTTTGTCATCAGCTGCGGCCGTGTTGTAATCAGAATATGCTAATGTTGCAACTGAGGCATTTTTCTTATCATGTTAAGACGATGTTCGGATCTGATGCATCTGCTCCGCCTCACCTTTCACCCAGAACCTTTAATTTGTACCAGTCTCACTCACCATGTGGCTCCGTCCGTGTGAATACGAGTGGTGGGTGTATAAGCCAGCGCCTGTGCATGTAGAGACGACTGACGAATTCGAGGAAATAACAACTTCAGTCCAAATGCGCTGCCAGCAGAGCTTCAGCGGTTCTTGGCAGTGATTCTGCAGTTCCCTGGAACTCTACTATTGGCCTGAAAACATTATTCATCACAAATATAGTTACTCATTTGGTGTTTTCATGATTCTGGAAAGCTCTTTCTGACACGTCCCCTCAAAAATGTGCCATAGATGTTGAGTCCCGTTGGGTTGAGATGCGGCGACTGTGAAGGCCGCATCCTATAATTGAAATCCTTCTCGTACCAATCTAAACAACCCCGGAGCCATAATCCAATCTCAAAGTAATTATGTATTTATGGCTATTATACATTTATATTGTCATAGAAAATATGGTTTGAAAGAATGTTTTTGTTAATATTTTCTAAATTGACATCATCTTAAATAACATTTACTGAAATAGCAGCGAATACATCAAAGGCTTTCTGCAGAAGAAACCTCTCTTGACCGGGGCAAACCGTCTGAGCCTGGTGCCGATGTGTTTTTTCTCTTAGGCTGGGACCCAGCACAAGTTTAGCATCCAAACCTCAACTGTCTTAAAAACAAAACATTGAGAATTCGCCTGGGCCTATATACTTATATCCTGTCACGGTTCTTGCAGATTGGAAATGTAATCCACTTAAAAAGGCAATAGTGTAACAAAAGTTAGGATAAAAAGTGTCATTATTCTTTTTAGGGTAACTGAATATTTTAATGCAACAATTACTGTAAAAGTAAATCTATCATGCACATTCATACACATTTGAGATTAATAAATGAGGGGGACGTGGAGTTTAACCCTGGTTAAAGCTGGGCTTACACTGTGCAGTTTCAGATTTGTTGCTGTTTGATTCAAACTCATGCCGTACGAATAAGTCGTCTGCGAAAGCTCGCGACTTGAGTGCTCACACGTCACGGTCTGTTGTTGTGATTTACAATTGAGATCAGAGGTAAACAAGCAACGTTTTATTATATAAAGTGTTAACATGTTAGCAAGCTGCTATTTTTTTTTTCCAATTGGAAAAGCTAGCTAAGTCAGCTGACCAAGTAGCAAAAACTTCTGTTAATAGCAGTTAGCAGCTAATAGGAGGTAGCTGATAGTAGCAGTATGTCAGGAAACCATCCGATTGTCTGACGGTCGTCGGGGAGCAGCAAAAACGTTCAGAACATCCATTAAATTGTAAACACACATGTAAAAGAAATTTGCATTTTTTTTTCTACAAATAGAAAAAAGAAATTATTTTGGCAAATGGCAAAAAAAAAAAAAAAGCTCCACATCCAGTTCTGAATCCGCCGGACAATCCAAACCTTGACCCTTGGCTCGTCCCTTTCATTTAAATCAAAGAATACCCCATAATCCAGGCTTTTAATTACTCATATCTTCGTCCTTTTTGCTGATGTGACGGTTGTCGGGCAGCTCTGGATGTAGACGTGGTGAGCGCCCACGTTCTATCGTCATGTGGGGGTTTCCAACGAGCCCAGTCAACACTTTCCTTATCGTGGTTTATCTGTGAGCTGTGCTGCCGCCTGTTTACCATTGGATGGATATTAATTGGTGGAATGAGAGCAACAGCAAAGACTAACCCTTTAGGCAAACAGCTCCTCCCGGATCACTCCTTACTTCAGATATAATAATAATAATAACAATACATTTAATTTATAACGCACTTTACTTCATCATCATCTGTTCCTGAGGTTTATGTTTTGACTTTTTGAAAAATGGCCTTTTCTGATTCTCACACTTAACTGTTAACCTTTTAAACAACAAGAAACTATGTAAAAAATATTTCTTTACATATTTTATTTCTCTGTGGCATTTTTCAGTCTAATATATATATAAGACTCAGTTTATTTTAAATTTACACATTTTTTTGGTCAGGCATGTTTAAAAAAAAAAGATGATGATGAAATGTTTTTATTTCAAGGTAAATAGTCTTTTTTTTTTATTGGCTCAGCCTTTTAGTTTTTTTAGAAAATTATTTTACCCTTATTAGACTTTTATTTGTTGTATTAAGTTGAATAACTCTGATTAGAAAGTCTTTAATATGCTTGAAAAGAGTTTGACTTATGGAACAGGACTCTCAATAACCAAAGGTAATGCCTCTTCCTCAGTTTGACCTGTGGTGTCCCCCAGGGTTCCGTCCATGAACCCATGCTCTGTAGCATGTACATGGTCTCACTGGGTCCTATTATAAACAGGTTCAGTTTTTTTTTGCCAAGAAATAGTGACTCAAAATAGTCTCTGCCAAAGGAGCAGGATATTAAAGGGTTAATCCATTTAAACCTGCCCTACCTTAATCTTTTATCTCTCTTTCTTTCCATCCCCTCCTTCCTCAAACACTGGCTGAAATGATGAAGTCTGTCCACTGCTGCCACTTCCCTCACAGCTCAGTAAATATCCATAGCATCCCGGCGATATTTGCTGGTGTGGGAGAGGTGGATTCTCTGCTCTTAATACTTCAACCTCATTGGAATATTAGTCATATAAACGTCTGTTTACTAATGGTAAAAGCTTTCCCTAATGATACACACCTCACGAGGGCCTGAATTGTCGAACCAGGGCATAAAGAGCAACTATAGATCATCGTAATAAATGATAGGAGGCTTAGGGGAGGCTGGGGGAGGAGAACTGTCCCGATGCTAATTCCCTCCACGTCCCAGTCTGATTCATATGCTGTTTGTTCATAATGCATCAAGGCAATATGATTCTTCCATTAAAGCAGTGAGTTTTGACATTACTTCACTGGAGGCTATTTGTCGGCGTTAAGATGCACTTCTGTGTTTGGCAGCGGCTCCAGTTTCCCTCAAAGTCAACACGAGGAGATACACCAGTGACTGTAATTGCATGAGAAGATGAAATTGCGATCTCGCTTCCATCCGCATGTCAAGTTGTTTCGTAGCCTGACGGCAACTCCAACAGGAATGTAAAGGGATTTACAAACCTAATTGAAAGTGCTCAAACGAAGCAGTATGTGTTTTTTAACGAGCGTTCTGTTAACTGGCTGACGCCATCAGTCCCCAGAGAGAATCAATCAAAGCCCTGTTGTCTTTACCAGGCCGCATCATTCCAGAGAAAATAGGCATGGCTTTGAATTTGTTCTTGTCAAATGTTGAATAATCAAAAGCCGGTCAGCCATAAATGAACAAACTCCCTCCACTACGCTGTGGCATAATAACTAGGTTCAATAGATTACTGCGCATAATGTAGAGCGGCCATTTAATGGCACCACTGGATTGCATTGACAAAGATAATTCTGCAATGAATCAGAATTTGCTCTACCTATTCCCTAAGTCCACAGACAAGTTGGTTTGGACGCGTTTAAACTCCAACAAGTGTCGTTGTTAGCGTAACGACAGAGCTTCAGGCAGCACTGGTTAGCGGTCACGAATGGGTGAAAGTTCATTACTGTGGCTGCAGATGTGACTCCTGAGCCTCTTAACTCTGATTATCTGTTTGAACAATTAGCTGTGAATGTTTGGGCGGAGAGGCCGGTGGAAGGGTGACGTGACTGAAGCTCGAACCATCTGTTGTGGTACTTGTTCTAAGCTGCGCTGCTGACAGACGACTCTGCTGGACACTGTAACGAACATGCGGTCGACACGTAAAGGAATGATGCATATTGAAGATACCAGTGAGGTGTGTTGGTATTTCTACTGGAGAGGTGATTCGCCACACGGACGTCACACCCAGGGATTACGGCTGTTTACCCTATTTCGTTAATTACCTCCAACTTGAGTAACAGCTTCAGAGTTGACCCTTTATTTTGAAGGACTGGGAAGCTGGCGTGACTGAAGGAGTCGTTGCAGATGTTGTTGTGAGATATTGCTAAGTGAGGGTCGCAGGGGTTCAGCGGTTAGACGGTTGCTCAACCGCAATAAATTTTTGAGATTGAGTCTAGCCTTCGGGGCTCTCTATGTGGAGTATGCCTCGTCTCTCCGTTTCTTTGTGGGTCCCCTCTGTGAGCTCCAGGTTCCTCCAACAGTCCAAGAACAGCCAACATAAGTGAATCTGGGACCTGTGAGTCCAGTCCATCCAGGTCTTTGTAATCCTCCAAGTTTGACCTGGACAACTTTATGGGTTGTTTAAACGTCACACATAAACTTTCATTTAAATGGCAACTTCACGTTTGGCGCCTGAAAACATGAACTTTTGAAAACACCACTGTCTCCGTGTCAAGTGGCAAATCTCAACTCAGTTCAGCCCACTTTACTCACGGCTGTTAGGATTTCAGCCAAATTGTCATGTACAGACAGAACAACAACTACGATGTCCAACTAT
Source organism: Lophius piscatorius (assembly GCA_009660295.1). Lineage (NCBI taxonomy): Eukaryota > Metazoa > Chordata > Actinopteri > Lophiiformes > Lophiidae > Lophius > Lophius piscatorius. The sequence continues at coordinate 20,033 of VRLP01005890.1, forward strand.
CTCATTTTGTTTGTGCTGCAGATTCGGTTGAGTTTATTTACACTCCTCCGTAAGCAGGGATGATCAACTCTTCCTGGTTGTTCTTCTTCTGTGGTGTTGGTGTTGAAAGTGTACGCTACTTACAACTGTGACCGGATACAAACTACAGTGGTTTCAGTGGATCTGTGTGTATGGAGATCATTTTCTCATCGTTGTTGTATAAACGTGGAACTTTTCTAAAACTTAAAAAAAGATAGCGTTGTGTAAACAGAGCCCCAGCATATTTCCCCACACATGATGGTGAATTATGTTACATTAGGTAATCAAACTACTCCCTAACGATCCTAAGGGCTCACATTACTGCTGGGTGGTCAACTGTTAACACGTTACATAACGACTCTGGTTGACCTCACAGGAGGTGAAGGGGCCGTCAGTGTTTTAGCTTTAACCTTTTGTTCCACTTTGGTCGTTCACACAAAAGCGCAAACTTCTAAAAAAAAAAAAAGGGGTTCAAGACCAGCAACACACAATCACTGCGAAAACTGTGACCGCAAGAACAAAAGCAACAGGGGGGTGATCTTGTTTATACACAGGTGTGTCGTAGTACTCCAACTACTGTCCTCGCTTGCATACAATGTTCAACTTCTCTTAAATACAAAGTATTAACTCAGTTCTAGTAAAAGCTTTGTCTGTTAGTGAGAACTGAGGAAGCCTTAGATGAACTGGCAGGAATCAAAACTGTATCTGGAGGGGCATAATAAGGAGTGTTGACAGTATTTTTTTTTTCTGCTTTCAGTGTAAGTTAGCTAATGCCTCTAAAATAAGCTGCTTAATGCATTTAAACTCTTAATTGTAAGTTATTACTATCACAGTCTTACACAATCTTACACAGCTCCAGAGGAAGATCTGGCTGTGTAAATCTTTGATCCAGTTAGAATCGTCTTAGGTTGGGAAACAGTAAACTACTGTCTCAGGGAACGTGTGAAACCTGGCAACCATGCATTAAAAGTGTCTTCAAAAGAGGTAAAAAAGTAACATTCACACGGTTTCAATTTAAGGTCGCGCAACTTGCAATTGTCAGCTGTGGGTTGTTTGCGCGATGGTTGTTGTTGTTTTTAACATATTGACAGGAACTAAAGCAGTAATGTGGAGCCTCCTCTTTCAGGAGGCCCCTACCCTTCATCCTGTCATCACAGCATTTGTCTTGATCAGAAAGCCTTTGTTCCAGAATAGGCCTAGCCTAGGCCCTCAATTCCTTGCATTATACAAGCTATCCCCCTGATTGAACCGCTGAAATGAAATGTGACGTTATGCTAGGTAAAAAAAAACGACAATCCTTTTAGTGATTAGAAGATGAATATTAGAGAAATCAAGATACGTACAAGATTAGTCTCCTTGAGTCGATTTATGTGGACCAGATTTGGAATAAATCAGACCAACGGTTGAGTGAAAACTTTTGGAGATAAAGTTTCCCCTTATGGCGGATATAAACAACCAACCCTTCTCAGAATCAATGCTATGCTATGCTATGCAATTTGAAAATGATCCATGAAATACTCTTTGAGTTATTGCTTTAATATAAAGGATCTACAACGGATTGAATGATGATAATACAATAATCGGCAACTTTTTTCGGGGAAACAATTAGTGGCAGGGATTTCGAAATATATGTGTGCGTACAAATAACAGGGAGTCTGAAGAATCTCTCATTAAATCTGCGTTGTGGGATAATTCAGAGGCACGTTTTTTTTCAGCTTGACTCGGACTAAATCTTAAGTTATCTAAGCTTTGTTGAATTGATGTTGGAGCATTCTTTAAGGATATTTTGGCTCTTTTAAGTCGTTCTATTCCATCATATATGGTTCTGTTTTTTTGCCTGAAATGTGGTGCACAAAAACCGGGAAAATGTATCTAACTAAAAAATAAAAACTAGCACAGATTTCAGCTCATCGGTATAAATCGTGCCGGAGTGGATTCTGAAACATTTGATTCAAACCGCCTTTGAATGAAAGCCGTTCAGTCAAAGCTAGAGTTCCCTGAAGAACTGATGTCTAGCTGAGTGGACTGTTTTTTTTCCAACTCACCATTCACAATGGTCAACACTCTATTTAATGCTTAAACTGCTGATTGTCTGAGCACTGTAAGAGATCAATCACCATTCCGGTTCCTCCGAATCGCAGAATCCTATCCAAGAAGGGCAATCAGTCCACAGGAGCCCGGATCAAATCACTCTGTTTTCACACACAGTGCATTACTGATGACCAGAGAGGCACTTGACTCAGGAGTGGTCAAGATTATTGCTTTATTGGTGGTGAGAGGCTGTCATTTGAGATGCAGCCCAAGTAGCCAAGCTTTAAGAGCACAGTGGCTCTCAGGTTCCTACTTGCAAAACTGCTATCAGACGTGTCCTGTCAGCTACGGCGCCTGTGCAAGGCTTGGCAATGCCACTAGGCTGGAACTGGCCTTAACCTCGGGTGACTGAACATAAAAACACTGGAGTCATATCCTGAGTGGAAATACAATCCTTCTCTCCTCCCCACAAACCCCTCCCTCACTCGCTGCTTCACTGGACGCTGCCTGGATCCTCTCTAGTGAGCAGTGTGTTTGGGTATTTGTGCGTCTAAGTGTGTGACGGTTGGTGATTTTCAGGGTAGCCGGTACCAGGCATCAAAGTCTAGGTTTGGGATTCCATGTAAGTATGTTTTTTTTGGGTTACACTGTAGGGGGGGGGGTCATTTAAAACAAAATATAGTATTTGCTAATATAATACGAACTATTTGCCCCCTTAAGAACTGAATCAAAAACTACCAAGCTGCATTAATACCTGGTTGCAGCTGCGCCCAACTCATCATCACTCAAATAGACCATTTTCAGAAGCAGGAAGTTGGCTCGTATGTCTCACCAGCTGCACATTATGCCGAAATCAAAAGAAATTCCAGAAGAGATAAAGAATAAGTTTGAGAAGGTTTACAAAACTTTTTTAAGGATTTGGGACTCCACAGGTGCCAAGAGAAACATTATCTACAAATGGAGGAGTCTTGGATTGAACATTCCAAGAGGTAGCCGACCTTCCAAATTTCCTTCAAGAGCACGACAAAGGCTCATTCAAGATGTCTCACACAATAGAGAACAGTAGAACTCCTTTGCATCAAAGATAATGGATGAATCGTGGCCTAACTCTTGAAAAACACCAGGCAAAAACGGCACCCATGGGAGAAAGGTGAGGCAAAAGCCAAAGCTAACGCAATGGAAAACAAAGTGATGCTGTGGTCAGACCTGAAAAGAGCAGCCCTTGCTCACGAACCCTCCAATGTGGCTGCAATAATGCTGTTCTACAAGATGAGTGGGACAAAATACCCCGATAATCAGAATCAGCGACTTATATCCAGTCGTTGGAAGAGTTTGGTCGTTGTTGGTGTTAAAAGTTGCACAACTAGCTTTAAATGTCGGGGGGAAAAATACCTTCCATGTGGGTGATTTAGGTATTGGATAACCTTTTTACTTTATTAAATAGGATCATTTCGAATGTGCCTTTTGTGTATACTAAGGTAGCCTTTGTTTTATGTTAACTGTTGTTAAAACACCTTTTTAAATGATATAGCTACACAATAAAGAGAATCAGGAAGGAGTCCAATACTTTCCACTACACATTATTGCATTACCAAGTACTACACATATATGAACCATGATAAATCTTTTTTTTTCAGTTTTCCACTGCATATATCCAAAGCAAATGTACTTTGCTCCAGGCTCACCAAAGGCCTGGAGGGGCTGTTATATACGGTTGCATTTGCATCTCAATTTCTTTTGCAGGAAAGGACGGAGGGGCAGATATGTCGTCTTCAGATGAGTCTTGACCTCGTCATAGTTACTCATATAGATCATCCTGTCAAATAGGATGCTGTGTTTCCTTTAATGTGCTGGTGTCTTTGCTCAGGCCTTACAGTAGGCTGTAACACGGAGAAGCCAGAATGAAAGTGATGACACAGGATCACTTTGTTTCACCCTGATCCCAGGCCTGACCCGCGGCTGAATCATATTAAAGGCTCTCTATGACAGCCATACTGCTCCACTCAGAACAAATGCTAGTTGTCAGTTGTTTCTGTGCGAAGGCCCTTGGGCTCCAACCGTTACTGGTGGTGTCTGTCCTGCTCCATGGTACTGTAGGTACCAATGCAGCTGGATGGTACTGAGCCGGAGCTGGTGAGCAGTTGTGCATGGCAGTTATATTAACATTTGCTTTCAATAATGTAGTTGGGTCAAGGCATGGGGGAAGGGTTACCCCTTGAGTGGTGTATTCAGGGTTGACTTCACCTCACTGACTAGGCCTATGCTGGTGGCCCGGACAGAAGGAGTATATCCCCCAAAAGCCCCCGTTAAACTGTTAAAGTAAGAAACAATGATGGAGATGCCCTCGAGTCGATTCATGTCCACCAAACTTAGACTAAAGTTGACCAACAGATGAGAAATAATGGTCCTAAAACTTTTCCTGATAAAGCTCCACGTAGTGTCAGAAACAGACAACCAACCTTCCCCAAAGCAATCCAGTTCTTCCTCGCACTAAGGTCTATGTGGGCATAACATAAAAAGAATTAACCATGAAACAGTTTTTCGAGTTATCGCTTTAAAAGGAATTATCTGCAGCGGAGGTTCATTTATATCCCCAACTTTTTCAGGAACACAAACATAAATCACTCTGCACTGGGAGAGGAAAGGACCAAACATATTCATTTTCGGTTCACGTCCCACTCTCAGTTTATCGAGAGGACGCTGCACAGTGGTCACCAATCAGATGACATGTTGGGCCAGGTGAGGAGATGCACTGCTAATCCTGTGCCCATACACCCCCACCAGGAACAGGAGAATTCCCCAGCTTCAAAAGAGCGAACTGGGTCACAGGCTGGCCCAGTCTGCTGGCTGTGACAGGATCATTGTTTGCAATGGCCATTTTGTTGTTGTAGGGGACACCGGAGAATCGGGTATCAGTCCGCCTGGTCAAACAGTCACCCCACTGTTCGCCAGCAAAGAACACAAGGAGCAACCTCAATTAGTTTCTCCAGTAATCTCCCTCCCCTGTCACATGATCTCGGCTGTTTGTAATAACACACAGGGGGCCGAGGCCGGCCCAGTCAGGAAATGAGATGATCTATGGCTGACAGCTTAGACACACAGCAGCCACTTATCTGTTAATACTATGCTGAAAAAACAATCTCACTGCTCCGTGAGTGTGTGTGTGTGTGTGTGTGTGCGCGTATGCATGTGTTTACATGAACGCAAGGGTAAAAATGCAATGAAGCGCGATACCAAAACAAATCACAGATTATCGTATTTAAACGATCGTAAAGGTTAATCAGAGCCGTGTGTGTGTCTGCACGCCGCACAGGGCTCAACCATAACCACGACTCCTGCAGCCTTCCAGTTACGACTTGTTGTAGCGCTCCGGGTCTGAAGGTGATTTAGAAAGGTATGCAGGTTGTTACAAGGACACTCTAATAGCTCTCTGTCAGCCCACCTGAAGCTCACTGCCTTCACCTGTCCTCTCTCGTGGACTCGGACATTCTGCTCGGTACCGCACCGCTTCCACAGTCACGCTGAATACGTAGGTGCTGTCAGTCCAAGAACGCGAAGGGCGAGTCATGACTCTGTAGTTTGTGCACATCGATGGAAGGACGCAAGCCTCTTCTGAGAAGCCGCGGTTCAAAGGCTGAGGCTCGCCTCTCTCCTCGGCTCTCGGCCGAGTCAGAGATCAAAGCTAAACGCCGAGCAACAAATGTGTGTTTCTGTCACTGGAGATTTGTCTCCATGTTTGATCAGCAGCCTCCCTGTCTCCCCGCCTCACTCTGCTGCTAATGTGCAGTAATGGACTGCCTTTCATGAGGCAAGAGACGGGGAGCTTGACGTGAAGGATGTGACTGGGCAGATATATCATGCACATTCCTGAAATCTTGACTTGCGTGCGCGGGCCTACATCGATGCAGGACGATTAGAAATAATTTATTTATGACTGCAATTATTCTAACATCATCTTTTTGACAGGTACTTAATGTACGTTGTTGAATTAGAGATGCTCGTTACTGATCCTTGCATTCCCCAGATCCTGATCATGAGCACTGATAACCTACTTCATTCCAGTTTCTCCGGCTCCTCTGTCTTCTATTTTCTAATAGGACTTTAAATAGATTAAGACTCGCTCCTCTTATTTGTTCGGTGAGAAGAAAATCCTGTTTTTGGCTCGTTTTATGTTAAAATTCATGTGGTGGTTGGCAAAAGGATAACAATTCCCACCGGATTGGCTGGAAAGCCTGTTTATTCAGCCAGAGTTGCCTTTGGTCTGGCAAAGGAGGAAATAGCTCTCCTTTTGGAGCTGCTGTGTAAATACTAGAAGAAGTGTGCCACTGTGCTTTAGCAGAACGCTGCACGCCGTTTTCACTTCACAAGCACGCACGGCTAATCCACAAAAAGGTTGTTTGTTTTCCACCTTCACAGAAGAAGAATATACTTTTAAGAAGTTCTGAAATGTGCTGCTGCCAGATCGGGTGTTTTTCCACCTGTTTTTCCACTGAGGTGTTTCTAAGGGGTTTCTTCTGGTCAGAAGTAAACGGCCTTCAGGTGACTTCCTGCTCCAAATCACACCAAAAGTCAGAATGTGACAGACTGAGCAGCATGACGTCTAATTAGATTGGTCAGATGGAGCTGTATGATAGTTGTCTGTAAATCTGCATGTGTGTGTGTATGCGTGTGTGTGTGTGTGTGTGTGTGTTTGTATGTGTGTGCGTGTATGTGTGTGTGTTTGTATGCATGTCCGAGTGTGTGTGTGTGTGTGTGTGTTTGTATGTGTGTGCGTGTACGTGTGTGTTTGGATGTGTGTGTGTTTGTATGCATGTCCGAGTGTGTGTGTGTGTGTGTGTTTGTATGTGTGTCTGAGTGTGTACATGTGTGTGTGTTTGTGTGCATTTTTGTATGTTTGTGTGAGTGTGTTTGTTTGCGTGTATGTGTCTGTATGCGTGTGTGTGTGAGTATGTGTTTGTGTGCGTGTATGTGTCTCTATGTGTGTGTGTGTTTGTATGCATGTCCGAGTGTGTGTATGTTTGTGTGAGTGTGTGTTTGTGTGCATGTACGTGTCTGTATGCGTGTGTGTGTGTGTGTGTGTGTGTGAGTGTATAGGAGGACTGCGCTGGGATTGAACACCCCGCTCATAAAAGGACGGCAGCAAAGAGATGTGTTTAAGATCCTAAAGTATAATCTCAATCCGTGCCCCCTGCTGAGGAATCACCTTTACGGTCCTTGTCAGATGGACCCCAGCCTCAGGACTGGGCTGGCTGGTGTGCGGACCGTCAGTTATTGGGTCTGCGTGAGTCCACCTCCTTCCTCTCCCTCCAGCTACAGCTCAGTCTGCGCACAGCTGGCTAGCAGCTAGACTCCTGTGTGTGCGGTCAGCTTTATAGAAGAGTTCAGTCATGCTGTAAAGGAGTTTGTTGAACCATAGAGACAATTAAAGGTTCAATCTGAATGTGATTGTTGGTTTCTTTCCTGCATTCATAATGATTGCTGGATAATTAGAAATTGTCTCTGACGGCCTCTGCATCACCCTCTCGTTGGTGCTTCATTTCATCATCATCATTTTTGCATTTGTTAAATCACTGGAATAACAATAAGTGAATAAATGTGTTTAGATAAGTGGTTTATTTCAAATGAACTGGTAATCAAGGCATAACTTGTTACTTAAATTAACCACTAGCCAAACATGAAACCCCATCACCATCATCACCATCATCATCACAAAGGTATCACTCTGTTGAAGAGTATTGAAGGTGCACAGTTACACCGCAGGTACATTTTCTTCATGCAGCAATGTGTAACTTAAATAGTTCAGATATTAAAAATGATATTCTTGTAGGAATGTTTTTTAGCTGGTGAGTGTGTGTTCTGGCTGGCACTGGGCTCAGTATTAGGGATTTTCATGTTTTACAGCAGAGCGATCCATTTATCCATTGGTTGAACCCTTTGTGACGTCTTTCTTTATCTATGTAGTGCTTGTGCCATAGTTCTTTTTTTTTATCTCACCACTCACGCTGTACTGAACACTATGTTCCACATTGTGGTTATTTTTGTGTCTTAATTTTGATTTATTTCATTCATTTCTCCGTGCACAATCCTATTATTTTACCTTTGTCATAAAATCCCAGAACATTCGGGGCTATTATGGAATCATAATCCCCATATTGGTATCCGCCACGGTTCCGTTGTTTTACCGCAATAACTCCCAAAATGTAACGTGGATCATTTTCAAATTTCATACCGACATAGAGCTGAGTGTGAGGAAGAACTTTGGTGCATATGAATCGACTCAAGGAGATCTGTCTCGTATAGATCATATTTTACTCTAATAGTTCACATTACATTCACTAGGGGGAGCCTTTTCAAAAACTTTCTAACTTTTTCCAACTTTACTTCCTAACTGTTCAATTTAGACCAAATGAATCGAGTCTGGCCGATAAAAAATGTGTTTTTTAATACAAATACAAATACAAATTGCCACCTATAGAGCTATACCTGCCAGTAACGCGCTGTTAGATCTTTTTTTGTGTGCAAGTTTGAGGCTTTAATAAACTTTTCTGCATGATATATTTATTTTTCTTAACAATTTGGTTATATTTCATGGCATTTTAACAAGAGTCCTACAGTCAAAGCACATGAAGTTGGCATGTATGGGAATATGGAAATTCATACATCCAATTCATGTTACCACTTATAGTCCAGGGCTGCAAAGGGGAGCTGTGACCAACCCAATCTGACGATGGGCGAAAGGCAAGGTACACCCTGAACCGGTCAACTCTTCATCAGAGGAGCGAAACATCCATCATGCTCAAAGCCACTCATACGGGCAATCTAGAGTCACCGCTCTACCTATGGTGCATGTTTTTGGACTCTGGGAGCCTGAGTATCCGGCGAGAACCCAAGCAGACATGTGGAGAACATGCAAACTCCACAAAGAAAGGCCCTGAAGTGGAACCCAGAACACACTTTTCTGTGTGAGGCCCTGTGCTTCCCTCTGCGCCACCATGCTGCCCTATGACAGAGTATAAATGTATGATTCCTATCCCAGCACAGGCAACCAGAGCCACTTTCACCAGTTTTCTTTACATTGTTCTGCTTTGAATGCCATGGGCTTTTCCTTGATTTGGACCATGAACATTGATAAAAGCATTAAAGATGTGAGACATAAAGATACGCCTTACAGAGCAGATTATAAACGTAACAACAACAGCTTAATGCCAAATCCTCTATAAAAAACCCTGTAGTACGAAGGACAAAAACAGACTCAGGAATAGTTAGTTATCTGCTGCGAAAGGAGACGGGCGTTTTCTACCTCCGTGAAGACCGACCTGTACTTGATGTCGCTCTTAGGACGAGAGAGAGGATTAGCCATTTATCTATCTACGTTTGTGTGGCTCTGATCAGTGGCAGACCTCTGCAAGAGAGGCTGCTTTAATCACACTGAGTGTCTGGTTCCAAGAGGCATGGGGACAGAGGCATTGACAGTCTCAGGGGGGATTGGGTGACAGGTAGGCTGGATGCCATTCACCGGGGTCACCCGGCTCAATGCTAGCATCTCCCTTTGATGCTGATACCATCTCCTGTGTGTGTCTGCTCAGGCCTGCTCCCCATTTCACCGCTCAGCGACTTTACATCCAGTTGCCTCCAATTGTGTCTGCAGGATCAAATAACGCAGCGCCACTGTAAGGCAATTACCCTCTTTAATAACGGGCGTCATTACACACTCAGTGGCTGGAATATGAAATATGAATTCTGAATGCGAGCGAGCGGCTGCCCGTCTGCGTGTTACGGAGCGTGAGCAGCATCAGATCTCATCTGCGTCCTGGCTGATCATTACAGGAAGTCTTTATGACTTTAGATTCATCAGAGCCTCTAAAGTTCTCCTTAATGAGAATGTTTTGGTGAGGATAATTTTCATTATGTGCGTGATGACTCGTTTGGTCGTAGCCTGGATCCCCCGTGTTTTATTACGTGCACAGGAAACGCATTAGCCGACAATCTTAGATGTGGCCTTACATAAAATGCAGGTGTTGTGACCGTCGGCGCTCTAATGGAAGCATTAGCAAGAAAGCAGCAAAACAAATCATTCGTTACCGACCGGGAATTCTATACAGAAGCCTCGTGGACTTAGTGGACCTACGCGCCGACAGCCGTGGCGTAGATGGGACCATAACAATCGAGAGAGGAGGGAACTGAGAGAAAAAGTCGAAAGGAGCTTGTAAGTCATTCATGAGACGTAAATTATTAATTGACATCATGACGGCGGAACAGAGACTTAAAACACACAACAGCAGCCGGAGGATGAGGACGGTTTGTCAAAACAAAACGGATGAATGGAAGTTTGATTGCGTTATTAGCATGTTGTCATCCATCGCCGCTCATCCAAATTGTGGTGAAACTGTGACACAGAGATTGACGTCCTCAACTTAAATAAATTGCGGTCACTGCGGTGTAATGATAATGTGCTCCGCTTTAATTGTACATTAAAAGGTTTAATAGACTTGGAGTGGGAGTTTATGAGAACAATGAATTAGCCAGAAGCATCATTGCTCATTTTTGTGTTTGTGTGCGTGTTTTCTGCTCTGGACGGAGAGTTTGTTCGTATTATTCCAGCCTGCCGGTTCCCCACTGGCTTTTCCTGCAGTTTCACGGGGGCATGCCGAAGGATGTGCTTCTACAGAAGCTCATCCAATTAGCAAGAAAATCCAATAATGCAAATTGGTGCGATGCAGACTTATATGTCATATATTCACTGATGTTGAGGAAACAAGCCTTCTTTATTATCACTTTATAATATGCAGCATAGTAGCTGTTTGTATTTGACCCGCCCCTGAGGAGCAGTGGGTTGTCCCGGTGAAGCCCCCGAGGAGCAACCTGGGCTTCAGGGTCGTCCTCAAGGACCCTAGGACATGTAGTCTGCAGTGGGGTTTTGGGCCACATTCCATTTTAGTCCAAATTTGTTGCATGTTATCGACTCAAGGAGATCTACCTTAAATATATCATATTTTACTCTAACAGTTCATATTTTACTCACTAGGTGGAGCTTTTTTCTCAAACATTATTTAATTTGTGGAGCTCAATCAGGGGAATTGCAGTGTTTGGGGTGTTTTTAGGGACAAACCATTGTTGTCAGGGACGACAGCAGATGCCTGGTTTCTAAATCATTAATGTTGAAATGTAATTAAGAAAATATACTCAAAAGTGGTCACTTACATATTATCATATTTACTCCTACAATAATGTAAAAATGACAATGAAGGATTTTCTTCTGACGATTATAATGATCATTATATTTTTAACTGGATTTTTTTTTCTTTTATGAAAAGGTTTCAAGTAATTAGTCAGATATTAAAACGGTGAAATAACACAGTAAACTATATTTGTTTGATTTGATTTGTTTCATTTTTAGCATTCTTTAAACAGTAACGGTTAAATTGAATTGAATTACTGAAGTAACACAGGTAGCTATCAAATAACTATAAAAAATGCGACTGTCAAGCATCCCATGAGGTTAGCATGTATCAAAATACGGAAAATAAAATAGAACTCAAAATTGTATTCAAGCCCAGTACGTCAATAATATATATTATTATTTTATTTTTTATTTATGCTTTTATCTGCTTTTACTTTGTAGCACTTTGAGATTTGATCCAAATGTAAAGTGCATTATAAATTAAATGTATTATTATTATTATTATTATATTGCTGCTTATGTTCCTCTACTGTTTACATAAAAAGCAGCATTCAGCCAGAACTAAAGAACATAGAGCAGAAACTCCAGCCACGCTCGAAGGAGAAAAAGTATAATATCCATCCATTCATTCTCTATAATGTGTTCAGGGTGGACAGAGGCCAAGCTGGGCGGCTCCAGGAGTCACATGTGGATTAATTGTACCCAAATATTATAAAAAAGGGTGGTCCCATAAAAAAGGTGAATAAACCGATTTTAAGTCAGGATTGGAAAATAAATAGACACAATGGAACTCGCTGGGAACATCTGCCCAGACACAGGGAGAATGCAGCAGCATTCAAGGTAGCAGATCAAACCAAATGAATCCAAATGGGAGTAAAATAAAATACGAACCCACTTATTAACTACACAAAAATACATAACTTAGTCCGTTTGATAATTAACATAATCATTACTTGAACCAAATCCAAATATATCTATGTAAAAAAATGAACAAAATAACTAAACCAAACAAATCCAACCCTCCCCACGAGGTCTGAGCCTAATGATAATAGCATTCCCCTCTCTTCATCAGTCACCAACCTCGGTGTAAGATTTGACCCTCAACTCACTTTTGAATCCCACATCAAACACATCTGCAAGATCTCCTTTCACCATCTCAGAAATATCTCGAAACTCCGTTCTTCACTCACCTTAAGTGATGCTGAAAAGCTGTTCCACGCGTTTGTCTCCTCCAGACTAGATTACTGTAACGCACTTCTCATCGGGATCCCTGATAAAAGTCTTCAAAGACTTCAGTATGTTCAAAACAGTGCTGCAAGGATCCTGATGAGAGTTCGTAAACACCAACATCACCCCTGTTCTTCATTCCCTTCATTGGCTTCCCATCTCCACCAGGATTGATTATAAGATCTCTCTCCTCACTCACCAGTGTATCCATGGTAACGCACCCCCCTACTTAAAAGAACTACTCACCCCACTGACCTCAACACGATCCCTCCGTTCTACCCACTCATACCGCCTCCTC
>VRLP01005891.1:0-32786 GCA_009660295.1 Lophius piscatorius
GGAGTAGGAGGATCTAAAGAATGATTTACTTCTCCACTCATTGCACAGCAAGATCAAACAGACTTTTTAGACTAGACACACATTGTGATTAAATAATTTATGTTTCAAACAGATAAATGGCGAATTTGAGGTTCATGCAAGATAAATATGTTCCCTTATTATATTAAATAATTGTGATGAGTTGATTTTGTAATAGAATAGAAAAAAAAGAATTTTGTTAATCCCCACTGGGAAATTTGGGCGTTAAAAGTGACATAGAAAAAAACAAGACATATAAACCTGTGTAATGTAAACATACATAAATAAACATACATTAAATGGGATAAATAAGGTCTTAATAAATAAATAAATACTGCTTAGGATTCTCTTCAAGTTTGAATTTGTCACAGAATTGTATTGGGATAACTGGGCTCTATTGTCTATTGGAAAATTCTGCAGGTACACATGGAAAAGAAAAGCACATTTTCTTTTACCTCCAGCTGCTTAATCCTCTCCTCGTCTTCACATGTCCGCCCCTCGTCTACCTCTATCGCCTTCCTCATCACAGACGCCATCTCGTTGATCTTATCTAAGTGTGCTTGCATTTCCTACAACGACAAATATAAGAAACATAGAAAAAAGGCAGTTGGAATTTGGAGTTGAAAAATCTTTTTTTTTTAAGTTTTTAGTATCAAAGAAACAAGTTTGGGCATAAAAGAGTGGGCTTCACTGACGGTGGTATGCTGCTCCTTGAGCTGGGTCACGATGGTGGGGTCATCCCTCTTGCTGGCCATAAGGAGCCTGAACACCTGCTCCCTGTACTTGGTCATGATGAGCTCCAACGCAGACTGGTGTTCCTCCAGTGAGGTCCGTAGCTCTGCAGGAAGAGGAAATACAGGCTTAGTTTTTGCAGTTAGTCATGTGGAGTTGTAGTGATTTTGCAGTTACGCCTGCCTTATTGAACCAAAACACCCTATGGTTGCATCTAAAGGGACTGATCAATAGGGCTGTCAGGATCGAGGAAATTTAAATGACGTTTTGCTGTTATACAAATAGTTACGATGAAGGATCTGCCTTCTTCACCTGACGAAGAAGTAAAGCCTCCTGTTTTCTCTCTAACGTTTATTTTAGATTGTTTTCCGAAACTTTCTGTAACACCCAATAACTTGATTGTCCAGCAGGCGTAGCCTCTGTCAAAGTACAATGAACTGGGTGTGGCGGTGGATATGCAGAGAGTATCTTAGATTTTGGGACTCAGCAGTATTGATTGCAAATCTAACAAATCACCTCCAAGATAGCAAACATCATTTGTTTAAAACCAAACTGTGTCCACAGTGTTTGTTTTTGTGTCGAAACAAACTGTAGGAGTAGGAGGATCTAAAGAATGATTTACTTCTCCACTCATTGCACAGCAAGATCAAACAGACTTTTTAGACTAGACACACATTGTGATTAAATAATTTATGTTTCAAACAGATAAATGGCGAATTTGAGGTTCATGCAAGATAAATATGTTCCCTTATTATATTAAATAATTGTGATGAGTTGATTTTGTAATAGAATAGAAAAAAAAGAATTTTGTTAATCCCCACTGGGAAATTTGGGCGTTAAAAGTGACAATAGAAAAAAACAAGACATATAAACCTGTGTAATGTAAACATACATAAATAAACATACATTAAATGGGATAAATAAGGTCTTAATAAATAAATAAATATAAATATGATAATTGCTACAGTACAGACGTAATCAAACTAGCAACAATAGTATTATTTATATTGCACCTTCAGAAACAAATTTTGACAAAGCTCTCTGACAGGAAACTCAAGCAGGTGACGATACAAAAGAAGGAATGAGGCATGACAATGTCAAAGAGGAATGACATTTTTTAAAACAAGGACAAAAGGATGCAAGAAGCACAGCAGACGATATGAAACAGAAGAGAGATAAATGCAATAAATAGGAAAAAAAAGGAAGAAGAAGGTAAAGCAATCAAAATATGACATCAAATCACAATAAAAAAGGAATAAAACAGTAAAAGATGGCATCCTACAAGGAAAAGGAAAATAATTCAAACTAAAGAGTAAGAGAATAAAAAAATAAAGAGGATGGCTCACATGAAATCAATTCTGTAAAATTGTATTTGAAGATGTCACTGATTCAGTAATCATTAAAAATACAAAAAATCCACTGCCCACCTTTGTTTTCCTGCTGGAGCTCTCTGATCTGTCGGTTTTCCTGTTGGATTCCCAGGACAAGACTAGAACGGGGCCGATGTCGTGCAACCTGGTTCAACGAGTCAATCTCCTCCTGGTACTGCCAACAACAGAAGCCAAACAAACTCTCATTGCACTTCTAAAATATCTCCAACGAGAAATCCCAACGTGTGACATGGCTCTTAAATGGAAAGTTTGACAGATAACAAAACATTATGTTAAATGAAAAGGCCCCTTGAGTTTCATTAATGTCATCACTTTGTTCCTATAATCAATAAAACTTCTACTTTATCCAAAGTTAGTTACTATAGAATGAACATTTATATTCCACTAACACAATCATCATGTGACATCATACCTGTTTCATGGCATCCACTCGCTTGTTGAGTGAGGTTGTCTGTTCGATTAACATCTCGGCAGCGTTGTCATGGTTACGAAGCCTTTCCACTAATGATTTGGCATCGGCCAGGACCTTCTCTAAAGAGCAGTTCATGCCTGAGAACAGACAATACAAGCAGCTGTGAAAGAATGTGTAGATTTGATGGAGAAGAGTGGGTTCCTTAGTTTCTAACTAGATAACTTTTTTCCCTTCAGTGATGTGAAGTTGTTCAGTTTAGACCGTCTTAGCCTAAGGAAGAAAAATCTAACGCCTTGTATAAATGAAATTAAATCTCACATTTTTCTTGTAAATGCTGTAGTGATTTATTCCATATTGCTCTAGGAAGCTCATGAAGACCTCCGTCTGATGATTAGTTTAAAAATCTTACATTTAAATATGTAGAATATCACAATCCGTTTGTAATAAGTTTATCAGTAAACTGTACTTTTCAACAGCAGTAATAACTAAATGACATAAAGAAAGTTAAAACATTTAAATACATTTTTAGAAATGTTTTCCCTAAATACAAGAGGACTGCAGTCTCTGAATTATTTCAGCCATAATGACGAGTGTCTCCAGGATTTTGTTGAACCTTTCGCTGCTCCGACTTGCTGCGAACGTGATTCATAACCAACCACCAGTTTCTAGCAGAATTCCTCAGGGATCTTAGCCAATTCCCCATGGACATAAACCTCCAGTTGTGTAATATTACTGGGATCATGTGGTGCAACAGCTTTCTTCAAATCCCACCTCAGATTTTCCACGGGATTTGTATCCGGTGACTCTGGAATGTAGGTAAAGTGTTCTTTTCAGCATCTGCTTCTTTCTACCTCCTCCAGGCATACCACTGAGCCAATGACCCCAAAGTTCCAGTTTGGTTTAATCGCTCTACAGAGCAGCATCCCAAATTGTATCCCTCAGATCTAGATGGTTCTGAGATACAGGAGAAACTTTTCTGATGATTTTAGGTCTGCAATGGTGGAGGACTAAGGTTTTGGGAATGGAGCCTGATATAAATTTAGACCTTAACAGAAATACTTTGAGAGTCAGCTACTTAAGTCAATCTATGTGGGTTGGATCTGAATTTTAACAAAATTTGATTGTAAATGTGTGTCTGATGTGGGATGATGTTCACAAGGCTGAAATAATACAGAAACTGCAGTCATCAGTCAAAGCAGCATATAGATTTAGAGACAAACTATGTTGTGTTGAGATATTCAAACTGTTGTTGTTTGATTAGCAAACAGCTGATAAATAGTAGACTTAGCCAGTAAAACTAAGAAAAAAAACTAGAGAGTTTGAATTACCTTGCTTACCACTCAACAGGTTGGGCTAGAATATGGATGTTATTTCTCATCAAGGTTTTCTTTACGTCACTGAATGACCTTTAGAGGATAAAATAACTTTCTCGTGAAAAAATCTTTCTATCATGCAAGATTGGAGTCACTACGGCGAATACAGCTTGCTTTAATTGTTCAGAAAGTGACAACGACTACCTTAGAGAATCGCATTCACGATTGGAACAACCCTAAACGCATGTGTTTACTTAGCTTTTTGCAAACCTTCCTCCTGATCTGAGCTTTGGGTGGCAGCTGCGGTGTCAGCAACACCTCCAAGCTAAGCCTACCTTGTTATTTGTTCAAATACGTTATGGTATACCATATCTACGTGAGCTACAGTAAACGTTAAGGCAAATATTTTATACTATATTTATAGTTCTTCATCTGTCATTGAATGATACGTCCAGCACACATGCCTTAGTCAACTCATTAGCGTGAGCACTTTCGCTAAAGCTGTCATGCGAATCCAACAAACATGTTGATCTAACGGGTCGACAGCTTTTCAAAACAAATGTAATCCCACCACTCACAAATTGAAGATAGAAAACACATGAAAGTATAAACTGTAGTACCTGGAGAACTCAAAGTGCAAGCCATTGCAGCCTGACGTGATCCTCCTATCACTTCCTGTTGATGTTCAGTAGCTAACATTGGCTACAGGCTAGTTTAACCACGTCAAGGAGAGATAAGAAGAGGTTTCGGTAGCTCTGTTGCTTTTTCAAACACGACGAAGTGTCAGGAAATATATGCACGTAAATTTTAAAAACTAGTTCGCTGTAAATTCGCTCTCGAGGCGACTCAAGAGATAACGTATGACCCTGAAGTAATCCAAAAGCTTCCAAAATCAACCCGCGAGATTTTACGAGATAAACAAACAATCTCGCGTTAATTCCTCTCTCCTTGGAACTTTGTTGGTACTAGCAACAAGCTAATACGAGTGTTGTCCCTTCGCAATTTTCTATAAAATATTTCAATAAAACACCCAACTTTTATGTAAAACTTCCTATCAAATCGCAAATGCTATGTCCAGTTTTTGTTATTTACGTTTTTTTTTTCAGGTCTTGCCCTTCATCCTTATATATATTGCATTCAAGTATAACGGGTTTTTAATGTTACTGTTGATAGATTTCGGTTTATATAGTCTGTTGGATGTTTACCTGTTACATGGGGTGTGCGGTTTAGTCCCGTGTGACTATGTCCTGAGTAGATCTCGCGATAATAGACCACGTTATTTTGTTAAATTACGGAAAACATGGCGGACAGACTCACACAGCTACAAGACGCTGTAAATTCTGTAAGTAAAATTCGTTCTTAAACTCCAACCAACTTAAGATTACGGTATTCTTTTACTGATTATATCATTTCAGGGTGGTTAATACCTGAAGCAATAATACAAATCTACTTCTGTTACTTGTTAGTTAGTTTGACTTTTTCTGGGTAGCTAACGGAAACGACCATTGCTAACCCTCTATCACAAACTCTTGTTCAAGCGTAAACAACTACTGTTTGAATGAAGATGTAATTTAATGTTTATCTTTGTTTTTGTGTGCAGCTTGCAGATCAGTTTTGTAATGCTATCGGCGTCCTGCAGCAATGTGCGCCCCCTGCCTCATTCAGCAACATCCAGACAGCTATCAACAAAGATCAGCCAGCTAACCCAACAGAAGGTGGTCTGTTTGTTTTATTGTGTGTTAAATATTTTCTGATATTATTGAATTGAAAGAAACCAGGTTTCGACCGGTTGGGTATAACCACATCCAGGGTGACATAATATTGTATTTCCGCATCTGGAATGAATGAAATAGAACATTGACGAGTAATATTATTGGCCATAATTTGCAGCAACACATATTAACTTCAATTTAAACATTTCATGAGGCTAAAACGAGAGGTTTATTAATCGGATTTTTTTATGTCAAGAGCTAGATTTACAATTGTTTGAAAAAATGTGTGAAAACTGAATAAAATATCACAAGTGTTTTTTTCCTAAATATTACGCCAAAATAATGCTCAATCCCCTTAATACTATCCCTGATCAGAGATGATAAAACACAGAACAGAGACTTACTATGAGACTTCAAAGATTCACTTTAGCAGTAGAGCGCTGAGGTTTTTCTGTTATGGACTCAAGTTATTATGACTCCATGCCTCAAGTCCAAGACCTTCCCCACTGCTGACCACTCCAGGAGCTTCGTAACGTCGCTCTGTTGAGTGATGAAAACAAACCAGAAGCTTTTTAGTCTATGGATCAGTGCTTTATCTATAGAATGAAGCAGACGCTGAAAAGAACACCCTACCTACAGTGACGCATGGCAGGGGTTCGATGACAGTTAAGGGCTACTTTGTTTTTTTGGGTAATGGAAACCTGTAGCATGTACAGGGTAAAATAGACTCCATCAAGGATAATCCCAGAGAAAACATCTCTTAGAAAGTCGAAGCTTGGGGTCATTCGATGTTCCAAAAAGACAGAGATCCCAAGCAGAACCCTGAACAATTCCTTGAACTATGTAGAACGCTCATCACTGTAACCTTAGAAAAAGATGACTTGAAGAAGGTGGCCGCCGCATTAATAAGAGATATTCCAGAACTTGAGGCCTTTACCCATGAGGAAAGTGCTAAGATTCCACAGGAATGCTACGAGAAGCAGGTGTCTGTGTATACATTACATTAGCAGTAGACCATGGCTGATAAAGGGTCTCTATAAAGTCAGAGAGACGCTCGTCATTAAGGTTAGAATCATTCAGAGACCGCAGTCATCAGGAAAAGCAGTGTTTTGTGTTGTATATGGAAAAACACAAAAAATTCTATCATGAGATATTTAAACTGTACTGGTGGGATTTGCAAACAGATGATAAATAATAGATTTTGCCATAAGTTTAATATACAAAACTGTTGTGTAAAGATACACAGTGAAGTACTTGTTATTACTATAACTACATGCCATTAGCCTGATTCCAGGCCTCTGAATTATCGCAAGCATCTCAGATCATTTTTCAGCGTTACAAATACTAGAATGATGAATTGTTCTCTTCCAACATACATAACCATACCTTATTATTTAATGCATTTATGTGTTTGCCAATGATATACAGAATTAATAAAAATGTTAATGATTTTTTTTTTTTTCTACCTAGAATATGCTCAGCTATTTGCAGCTCTTATTGCCAGAACAGCAAAAGATGTGGATGTACTAATCGACTCTCTGCCCAGTGAAGAGTCCACGGCAGCTCTGCAGGTAAGCTCAAGTTCTCACACACACACACACACACACACACACACACACTAATTATCATTCAAACTTCCATACAAGTAATATTTTATATTGGGATAAATATACACCAAAGTGATGTAGCTTTCAGTCAGCAGGGGGAGCCTCTAAACTTTAGAGGGACAAAAAGCCTGGATGTAGAAACTACAAGTGTACAAGTTAGAGTCTAAAGGAAATGATGCGTGTCCCTTATCCTTTTCTACATAAATATCAAGAATGGCAGCACATAATTAGATGATTGTGTTCCCTTTTAAGGCTTTGTTTGATTTTGTAGTTCTGCATGACGATCACGTTTTAATCTAGATCATAATTTTATCACTTATTTTGAGCAGTATGTATCAAAACAGTTTGTTTAATGTGCTGAGATGTATTTCTCATGAACCATTTTTTTATTATTTAGGGAAATCGTACCTCAAAACCGGGTCTGCTTTCTTGCTCTTACGTCTTCTGTGGCTTCAACACTTCAGATTGAGTACCAGTGGGTTGGTTGTATGAGGCAGCAGGTGAAAATTTTGGAAGAAGAAAAAATGGATAAGCATAAGTTTACAAAAGTGTATTCTGTAAGCAGTGAATCAGGAAAGTGACAGAGGGTCAGCAATCACACATCCTCATGTTATAAATGATGAGTTAAACAAGGTCTAATGCCTTTTAGTGATAGTGGTAGTCACATTTTACTTTAAACCCCTCTCACTTCAATAATTTAGGCATAAAACACATAAAATGCTGCCGTTTTCTTAATTGAATGATTCTGCGGTCTCTCAGGCGGCGAGTCTACGGCAGCTGGAAGAGGAAAACCACGAGGCCGCTGCTCGTCTGGAGGAGGTGGTTTGCCGCGGTGATATGCTGCTGGAGAAGATCCAGAGCGCTCTGGCTGATATCGCTCAGTCGCAGCTACGCACCCGAAACGGAGCACCGGGCCAACCCTCGCCTGCAGAGTCCTGACCCGCGGCACACATGAAGCAGTGTTGGACCGTTTTCCGAGATTTGTTTCATATTAACTCATTACTTTTACCCTCTGAAAAACCTCAAAATATGCTGAAAGTGTCTTTAGGTGAAATCAAACATCAGTGTAAAATAATAATCTTTACATGCATCATTCTGCGTGTGTCTTCTCTGTTGATGGAGAAAGAATGGATATCATCAGCGGTTTCCTACATGTCCAGGGACTGATGCTGTTATGATACGATGGTGTTTGTTTATGTATATGTTGTATATAAAGTTAGTGTTTGTAAATATTTATGAGTGGTTTCCTAGTATCTTCACAGAGGAACTCTTCAGATCCATTAAAAATCCTCCCTGCTTGGTTTAACTCTGATGAGTCTTTAAATAAAACTTCAACAAATAACGTTTGTTTGGGTTTTTTGTTCGGACGGGATCTTTAAATAAATTGTTTTTAAGATTGTTTTCATGCATTCTAACAGTTCTCCAGTAAAATCTGTATTTGTACAACATAAAATGAAAATATACCTCATTTGTTTAGCGGTTTTCCAGTCAAAGTTACAAAGTGCTTTAGAGGATAAATAAGTGGACCAAATAAAATTAAGCAATTAAAAAACAAGGTTACCTAAAATGGAATATAAAGACAAACAATGATAATAAATAACCAACAAAATTAAAAACCAAGTGAGCAATTCTGGCTAATAAATAAAAGACTATTTATTTAGAAGATTCATTCCCTTTTATCTCTAGAACTTGATTCATTTTAGAAGCTAACGCTTCTAAATTAGAAATGGACCTGTATTATATGTAATTGTAAAATAACGATTTCTGAAATACAATTAGTTCAGAGTCTTTCATCCATCCATATTCTTCCACTTTTATGATTGAGTTGTTTTGGCAGCAGGGTATTCCAGATGTCTCTCTCCCCAGCAACACTCTCCAGCCAAGGCCAGATGAGATATGGAAGGAATCGGTTCTCAGAACCAACTTATTCCTTCCATTCCTACAGGTTACAAGTACACCACATAATAATGACCACGGATCAGACCTGTTAGTCCAGCACATCCCGTAGACGCAGGATTGGATTGAGAGCTGGAGAATCTGGAGGCCAAGGCAGCACCTTGAACTGGTTATGTTCATCGAAGCATTCCTGAATCATGTCTGCAGCCTCATCCTGCTGGAGGAGGCCTCTGTCTTCAGGCAATACTCTTTCCATGAAGGGGGTTCTCGGTCTGCTGCAATTGTCTGTTTCCCAGGAGAACATGGTCTAAAGCATCACACTGACTCCCCGGGCTTGTTTTCTACCCATAATGCAGTCTGGTACCTGTTCTCCATGTAGATGAAGAACAGGCACCCAGCTGATTTAGAAGAACCGATCATTCAGCAGAACAGACCTCCTCCTTCCATTGCTCTGTGTTAAAGTTCAGATGCTGGCGTGTCCATAGTAGGAGGTTACTGCGGTGGACAGGGGTCAGAGGTCAGTTTGACTGATGAGCGGCTACGTAGCCTCATTCAAAGGAAGCTATGATGCACTGTCTCCTGACATCCTTCTTTAAGAACCAGTATATACCCTTCCCCCACTGGTTGAACACTGCTTCTTCCTTAGACCACTCGGGTAGCTAACAACCCCTGCAGACCAGGAAAGAAACAACAAGACCTGCGGTTCTGGAGATGTTCTGACCGCGTTGTCTCTCTGTCTGATGAAGTTGTTCGGACCGTTACACTCTCTGTTTCTTGAGCTTCAATGTTCAGAGATGACCCAGGAGATCAGTGAAAGATTTGCAGAATATGATATATATAATAATAATGCAAGACCAGTTTAGTCTTCATCAATAACGATACGATAACCTGAGAGGGGAAAATGGTGGTGACACTGTGACCCAGCAGCAGTGAAGCGCTTCACTCATGATTTCATTTGTCTGTTTTCGGACGGAGTGACTCAAGCTGCAAGCCAGAGAGTTTACGGCCCAAATCTAAATATAGTTGCTGTGTCACCGCTCACTGAGCCCCATTGATATATGAAATATAAAAACAGCCTTGTGCGTGGGACACCACACCCAGACGTGGTAGCGGGGCGACCCCACCTTTCCGTATGTTGACTCCACAGCTCTTGACATCAGTAAAAGCTCCAAAGCACCCAAATAAGGAGCTTTATGAAAGGGAAGCTTCTCCTGCCAACACGAGCCACACCTCACTGTGTTTGATCAACAAAAGTTTCTTGTAAGTCTTATCAGCTTTGTGACCTACATTTTTCAGTAGTAATTATGATAGTTCTTTACTGTATACAGCTGTTCTTTGTCCTATCCACTTTTAGCATATATGGATGCCAGGAAAAAGGAAATGAAAGATTCCAGATAGGGCAGTTCCATGTTTATGCCGCATTCAAGAGAGGAAAATATTTATTATACAAATTAATCTATACAATTTTGGTTTGAATAACAGGCACAGGTCTCAGTTGTTATCTCTTTTTTCTATAGTATATTGTTGTTTAGTTCAGGCTCTTATATTGGTTTTTCAATAAAAATCATCATTCAGAATTTTTTTTTCTCTCAACTTCTCTTGGTCAGTTTCTCAATCAATCTATAATTTATGTAAATAAAGTTTATAATTAGTTTATACCTAATTATAAACTTTATTTACAGCCTGAGAGGCGCTTTACAAGGGATGGATGAAACAAAATAAATAAAAATAGAATATGGACACCAGAGTACACATTGAAAGATTAGTACATTAATGATGACAAATTGGTAGTTTAGTTTTAAAGAAAATATGAAAAATACAGCTACAACACATTTATCATGTGCAGATATTCAGTGGGACTGGAGCCTATACTAGCTGACACTGTGATTCGGGGTGCACCCAGGACAGGTTGCCAACTCATCACTGGATCAACAAAAGTGGTTGACCAAACTCTCTCGCTTACACTTTCGAGCAACTTAGAGCCACCAATTCTCCCAATTCAATGTTTTAGGACTGTGGGAAGAAGCCAGAGGGAAGACATGGAGACACAGGGGAGATAATAAAAACAGAATGGCCAAAGGATGTAAGCCTACAACCTTCAAGGCAACAACGCTAAACCACAACAGCCCTATGCTACCTGACACTACTCATAATAAGAATGATAATAATAACAACAATCATATTTGTTTTTATAAAAATCAATTGTAGTTCTGACCACTATTCACCTTCGCTGACCTCTTACAGTTATTTTGCAATTTCTCTTTAGGTGTGAGGGCATACATTTATTATTTTATTTGGAAGTGTGATTAACGTATATTGTTTAAAAATGTATCTTAATAATGAATGTACTAATTTTTGCTTACAACTATTGTAGCTAGGTTTTTAAAAAGCTAAAGGGTTTCTAGAAAAATGAACCTGCCATTTGAGGCCCAGCCCTTTTTAGGGAAGGAATTCCCTCTTATGATTGGCTGATGCACATGTCAATCTCTTGTCTTCTCTGCATATGATTGGTCAATGGAGACCAATGCTCCATTTTGCTCTGTGCTAATTGGTTCTCACTAACGTCATTACAACAGATAGCGGGTTGCGTAGCTGGAGCGTCTGCTGAGCCCCAGGAAGCATCCACTGCTTATTTCATGTTTAGTAGCGATAAAGACAGAGGAAGGTCACGGTGAGCCAATGGAGGCATTTAAATATTTTTGAATTATTTAAGGTCTGCTCACTGTCAGCCACGCAGGACTGTTGTTCTGATTTTAACGTTAATATCGGCGATGCTTGTGCCTCAGGCATATAAGTTATCCTGAAGGATAACTGGAGCCTTAAATCAGGCACAAAAACACCTTATTTCTTTTCCATCTGGGTCGGGAGGTGGCGGCGAGCCCAGAACCGACTCTGGAGCAGGACACGGAGGTAGGAGGAATATTTCCCACTCCATTCTTTCTGTGTTTGTGCTTTGGGAAAATGTATTGTGTCTGCCGTGAACCTGCCAGACAGGCGGGAGGGAATAGCAGGAAAATAGCGAGGCTGCTAACGCGCCAACAAACGCACATTGTAAGACAGTGAATGTTTCTACTACGATGCAACTAACTAACGATATACAATCATTTTTGTATTCCAAAACTCCTAGTTTGACTTGACATTCACTTAAAATGTAATAAATGCAAGCATCTTTTTACGGTTTATAATACTTTCATGAAGCTTCATGATTAACACAACAACAATGATGCATTTATGGATAATAACAACTTTATTTGTATAGCAGCTTTAATGACATAAAATGTAGCTCAAACTGCTTTTTACTTTTCTTTTTTCTTATCAAAACAATCAAGCGCAAACGTGAATGAATAAATACAACAGCAAAGATGAAAATTCTTCACTTCATTTAAAAATAATATTAAACATAAACACACAAACTGAAAAAAAAAATGATATTAGTAATATTATATAATAATATTTATTGATTGTGTCTTTTTGTTTGTTTTATATTTTGCACCGATCAGGAATAGTTCTGCTAATTTATACTTTTTATTTGCACAATAACTACAATTACGGCTTTAATCTTAATCTAACTTTCTACTTAGTGTGGAATTAAGGCATGGCAATGATTTATCATGTTAGGAAGAAAGTAAGTTAATGATATTTATTTTGTCCATTATAAGTCATATTGAGAAATGTTGTTGATTTTATGTAATCTTTTTTCTTTTTTCGAGTTGAGTCTTTAGGCTCATCTTATTTTTGCATATCTAGAAAATTATACATTTAACCCTAATCAAACTTAACACATTTATTATGAGCGGTTGTGCCTTTTGATCATTTCAATTTTAAGTAAATCTTTTTTGTGGAGTTTCCGTGGAAAGAAAGCGTTTCCGGTGAATCTGAGGGACGGTCATCCTTTTTGCAGAATATCTCACAATCATTACATTTTAAAACAAACTCTGCACTTATACACCAATCAGCCATAACATTAAAGCCACCTTCCTAATGTTGAGATGATTCCAACTGCTTTTCCACCCCTTTTCCTCTAAGCTGGTGCTAGAGCAAAGAGTTGGTGCTTGGTTGGCACCAGTTTTAGAGCCAGGAGCTGGTGCTTAGTCAGGCTCTGGTTTCGAACTAGCCCTGGAACCAGCTTGGTGGGAAAGAGTACCAGATCCTCTTGTTATGCAGTTTTCCTGCTTCTTTCAACATCATCATCTGTTCACCTGCTGCTACTTTTATTTTAAACTCTCTGACCCCTGTTTGACTTTTCAAATGTATCAAGTTACATAATTCTGTTTAGTAAGTCCTCACATGCTTTAATATGACAGAAAAAAAAAATCCTACTTATCGAATAGAACTTTCTCGATAGCCATGGTTAATGCCTCCTCCTCTGTGGCCCCTCTGACCTGTGGTGTCCCCAGGGCTCCATCGTTGGCCCCTTACTATTAAGCTTGTACATGCTGGTACTGAGTCATAAGATAAACGGGTTCAGTGAAGTGGCACACATTTAACAATAAGAAATAGTATCTCAAAAAGTGTTCAAACAAACATTTGGAGTTAAAAAAGCAGGAAAAATCATCTTGCCTCCTTCCCTTTAATCAGATCCACTTCATAACTTGATGACTTCTTACTGTCACATGATCAAGTTTCATCAAAATCCTTTTGGTACATCACGCAAATGGTGAAAAAATCTCAAAAGGTTAAAGAAAGTGAGAATGAGGTGTCCTGACTCCACCCTTTTATCTGGATGCACTCCGAGTACTTTCTCCCATGTTTCATTAAAATGTGTTCTATCGGTTTTTATCTCATCCTGATAACTGACAGACAAACACGGACAAAAAACAACTCCTTTGTAGAGAAATGACAGAAATAAAATGAAGTTAAAATAGGAGTATTGAAATTAAAAACGCAGCAGTTGTATATACAGCTAATGTAGCCTCTAACTGTTAGCCCAGCAAATATAAGGTGTCAATGTGATCAGTGAAAGTGACAAATGAAATATGATAAATTATAGATACAGATATACGATACTGCTGATATCTTTGAATTATAATTGAGATTATTAATTATTTTTTATTTTATTTCACATAGTGAAGTAAAGTATATATTCCTACATAAACACAGTTTGTAACCATAATGGCACATTACGGACTAGATGGTACTGCATCTTAAAGTTTCCATCATCAAACTGTTAAAGTAACTTTTCAATCCAAACCAAAAATCTTTAGAGGCTTTTTGTGTAAATTTGTTTGCACCATTTCCTCCCTTTGGTGTCATGACTGAATCCATTCATTCAGGACGGAAAGGGTTTCCTGTCCACTCATTCACAGCACTTTAGGGGCGGAGTGTGTGAGTGTGTGTACCTCCATAGACGCACAAGAACTAAAGAATGTCACACTTATTTCAGAAATCCAACGTATAAGGAAGATTTTATTCTGGATTCGACATACAATTTAAAGAATCCCCTCAACATGTCGGCTAATTATCTACTAGGTCAGATAATGAGTTATCAGTATGGAAATAGGTTTGTTGTTTTTCTGCTTATGTTGTTGTTGGCTAAACATCATCTACCCATGCACAGAAAACAAGGATAATCTGCAGTCTTTGATGTCAGTGGTATTTATGAAGACAAACTTATCTGCAGTCTTCTAGCTCTACTGATAACAGAGTAACTGGGACGTTGTCTTAGCCCTTTAATCGTTGCCATAAATTGTTCAATACATTCAGGATCAATTACATAAAAATACCGTCACTGCCTCACCTTTGGAGGCTGCAGCAAATAAATCTGAAATAAATAAACAATTGAATAAAACACGCAAGGTAACGCAACATGAATGTCGGAAAATTACATCATATTTTGTTACCAGGATGGAATAATTCTTTAAAGATTCATTCAGACACAGAAGTGGCATCTGAGATTATATCACATTTTATTAATTGTTAACAAATATTAGTGGATGATAGTTTTGGTCAGTCACATTTGTCTTTGTTTTAGGTGTCAGGCTCAAACTAGCGGGGGTGCAGATATTGTGGCATCCTTGTAAGTGCCTGAGCGCTGCAGCCATGTTTGTTTAGGTAACGGGTGGATCTGTTTGACTTCAAGCCAAACGGAATCCCTTCAGGTGGAGCTCGGCCGGCTCAGCGACGAGCTAACAGCATTAACGATGTCTCATTTTCCACCTCTGAGGCGAAACAAGTTACAAAGCCATCAGGTTTGCTCACTAATTCCAGAGCTCAGTTCCACCACAGAGCAGTAAATTGGCGGATCTGGGAAATATGAGAAAGGAGAGGAAACAAAATACAGCCCCAACTCCTAAAAGACAATATATAATGCAAAATGTCAATAAATACACAATGCAATGCTTTTATTTCCTTTATAGGTCTGGGCGATTCTGGCTGAAGTTACAACCACTGATTGCTTTGCTCTGTTTTTTAAGTCTGGACCCGACCCGACCCGTTATTACCATAGTTACTGCTCGTCTGTTTACCCGGATTACTCATGTCGGCAGTGTAAATGTCCATAAAAGAGCAACGTTTCAGCTCTATGCCAGTAAATCCCGTGTTTTAGCACGTCTAGACGCAAATGTAGATCCATTATTTCGTTTCTACCGGTTGTCACACTGGGTTTTCACAAAGATGTCTTGAAAACATTCTGACTGAGACAAAACTTTGGTGATTCCTCACGGACTTTAACCTGAAAATAATTTTAAAAAATGTATTTATGGGACCCAAACATTCACTGTGTCTGCTTGTGCAGATTTTTGTTATTTTTACTGTTTGATTGGGGATCATCAACTTCCTGATAATCCTCAGGAAAATCTTTATGGAAATCATCACATTTACTATCCAAGCACCGTGACTCACTCCGTTTGGAAGTCAGGAGTCAGAATGGATGTGTAATCGTTAAATTCTATATCCTGTTCAGCTATTGCGGGACAGACGGTGCCAGGACGGAAAAAGGACGGATGACTAGACGAAACAAGTGTCCTATCTCTGGACTGCAGCGCTGTTCTGTTTTTAATCTGAGGGCTAATCAAGTCCATTCATACCGTCTGAAGGCGTTCTGCAGAACTGTTTCGATGATAATGCATCCTCCTCTTCCTCTTTCTATGACATCATATGTTGTTTGTGTCATTATGGAGTTAATCAAAGAGGAAGAGAATTAAAGGTGTCTTTTTAGTGATTAGGGTTCCGACCTCCACCGGACCAGTATCTTTGTGAGATTCTTCTACTCTCAGTGATTACAGGACTACACACCAACCCCACGTCGGGACACGTCTGTGTGGAGACGGCAGTTCTTTTGGCTCCTCACAATTATTACGTGATCGTATGATTATCTCAGTTTTTGCATAATTGTTAAAATAACAATTACAATTACAAAGTTTAGAAATACCGAATGAGCCAAAAAGAGTCATTCCACCGTTTAATGACTGGCTGGTGTTTGTTAAGGACGTCATCTTCTCACTTTTCTCACATATCTACATCTAATAACGTGAACATCAGGTATCATCTGGATTATCTGGAGCCCAAACCAAACCCAACAGAACCGCCGTGGACACGTTTTGATTCTAAGGCAGTCGATAAAGATGAGCTCCACCATCCCTCCCACTTCACCAAACTGTGACGGACAGCAGCAGGTTCCTCCAAACAGTTTACAAACAGGATAACTAAACTTTTCAGATGTCATACATACGTTTCATCAGCCCTAGTGATTCTTATATTTAGCAAGGCGAAGGCATGCAAGAGCGATTCTAGATCCTAAAGTGATTATTTCTAGCTGTTAGCGGACTTTAGTTCTGCTGGGTTTTGGCGTGGACATGGAAACATAATAAAGGATGGGCCAAGCATGCTAAATGTATTTATTTATTTAATGTTTCCTTCCAGGAGAGTGTGGCCATGACGGGGGAGACTGAACCTGCCCTCCCCATGAGCAACCACACCCGGGAGAGGGTGACCGTGGCCAAGCTGACCCTAGAGAACTTCTACAGCACTCTGCTCACACAGCATGAGGAGCGTGAGATGAGGTAAAACTGTCTGAGTGGACCTCAGTACCGGGATGTGACACCACCAGCCTGTTTCCACACTAACCACAAGAAACTCCCCCACCAATTGTTTGTCAAGTGTTTGTAACAACTAGATCATTGGGGAGAATATTTAGTCAAGATGATGGTTAAAGTATCGAATAACCTTTTTAACTTAAGTAAAATAATCATTTAAAAGTTGTATTTTGTGTTTACTCAGTGTTTGTTTTGTGTTAAAGTTAGTTTTGAGATCTGACATACTTCATTATGGGATACACACAGAAAAACAGAGGAAACCAGGAGGGTGGGGGTCCAGCTTTGGGTCGTTGTTTAAAGTTCAGAGGTCACCCCGTCTGTCGATGGAGGTGGAAAAGGACTTTTTGTTCTCTCAGGTGTGAACATAACAATCAAACTCTTGTGTTCTCGCGTTACTGCGTTGAAACTGAACTCTGCTCAGGTGACATGGCCGACTGCCTCCTTTAAGAGATCTCTGTTTACACTGCTGTAAAAACGAACAAGAGATTCTTACAGGTTCTAGATCCTTTCAACCCTCTTTATTGTTTCCAGCCCTTCTCTTTGTAGAGTTGATGTTTTTTCTTTTATAAAAGCATTAGTTTCCCTTTCTGCTCTTTTTAAGGCAGATGAAGCTGGAGAAGGCCATGGATGAAGAGGGTTTACCCGATGACGAGGTACAGCAAAGCTTCATCTTGTCCTGCGTATAAGATTCTTCACATGACTCTCTGTTGTTGTTGTTGTCGTTGTTGTTGTTGTTTTGCAGAAGGTAATGCGGCGATCACAGCACGCCCGAAAGGAAACAGAGTTTCTGCGTCTGAAAAGGACGCGACTCGGCTTAGACGACTTTGAGTCCCTTAAAGTTATCGGACGAGGGGCTTTTGGAGAGGTACATCAAAGTGGAAAACCTGAAGGCTTTTACGAACTTAACCTGAAGTTTTCTTGAATGTCTGCTTGACATGTTCTGTTTCATCGTGTGCCCTCCGTCAGGTCCGTTTGGTGCAGAAGAAAGACACAGGCCACATTTACGCCATGAAGATTTTGAGAAAAGCCGACATGCTGGAGAAAGAACAGGTAAAGGCTTTGACCACCGTTTGGACCAGGGACGTGCCGTCGGGGGATCGTGAAAATGAAAACACAAATAATGATAGAAGAAAATAAATATTGATATTTGTCTACTGATATGCGCTATAAACTTAGTTTATGTGTGATTACAATCTTTTTTTTTTGTAATCAAAATTGCTAAATTTATTATTTTTTCCAATTTCTATAGTCCTTTTTTTTTTTTTTTTATATATAAAATGGGCTGAACCTACGATTTTGTCTCACACTGTATGAATTGTAAACTTGCAATGGCGAATTAAGAACACACTGATGGCAGAGCGAATGCGCTCTTTCCCTGAGCCCGGCCCAATATGGACCTTACCTCTGTGTGTGAAGAAAGTTCTGACATGAGACGTGAAACAGAACCAGTCGTCAGTGTGCAAACTTCCAATTGAATGTGAATTCAAGCTTCTCTTTTGGGTTCATATGTTTGTAAATCTGAATCTGAAAGGGTCAGAACCTCACCCGCGACCAACCTCGACGCACGTCACTGTTTCGGACCTCTGCTAAAGCAGCGGCAGGAAGTGATTTCTCTGCGTCTCCATGCAGGTGGCTCACATCCGGGCAGAGAGGGATATTCTGGTGGAGGCAGACGGCGCCTGGGTGGTCAAGATGTTCTACAGCTTCCAAGACAAGAGGAACCTCTACCTCATCATGGAGTTCCTGCCTGGAGGTTTGTACTGATGAGATAATAATTAGTTGGACCCTTTGAGGAAATCTGCGGTTCAATCATTTCAGATAACAATCTGAAGCCTGAAGGAACGAATCGGTCAAGTGTATCAATCTGATGACTTACTTTAGGGTCAAAATGTGATTGCTAGACGGCGTGGTCAGAACATCACCAGAACTGCAGGTTTTGGTGGGTTTTCCTGATCTGCAGTGCTTGGAATCTACCGAGGTGGTCTGATGAAGGACAACTAGGGTTACTGGTGCTCAGGTCTCATTGAAGTGAGAAGGCTAGCCGTGTGGTCCGATCCCACAGAAGATCTACTGAAGAACAAATTCTTGAAGAAGTTAATGCTGGGTCTGGTAGAACCATGATTTTAGAATCTAAATTATCCTGCAGTGTTGAAGAATCCTTTCAAAAAAACTTCTAGATTATGATCCGGATTAACACCAAAATCTAAAAGATTATTTCTTAGGCTGTACTTTTCAGCGCTAAAAAATGCGATTCGGTATTTTCTCAACTTTTTTAAAGAGATCCTGCAAAGTAACGCTGGCAGGACCAGGAGCTCTGTGGCGGGGTTAATAATCTGTAGATGAGTCTTTATTCTAGTCTAAATCAGGTCTACGTCCTGATGTTGGTGAAAGTGTTTTTTAACGAAAGCAATAAACGTTTTAAATAAGTGAGAAGTTTGAAATGACCTCACAAATATTAACTTTCTCTTTTATGTGATCAGACATTACGATTGGTTCTCTCGTCTGACCTCTGACTTGTTGCCAGGCGACATGATGACCCTGCTGATGAAGAAGGACACTCTCTCCGAAGAGGCAACCCAGTTCTACATCGCAGAGACGGTTCTGGCCATCGACTCCATCCACCAGCTGGGCTTCATCCACAGAGACATCAAACCAGACAACCTGCTGCTGGACTCCAGGGTGAGACTGAAAGTGGGCTTTGCTCATATTGGGGGTTCGTCGGACTGGAGTGTGGGTTAGTGTTTCATGACGCTGCCATGAAACCCGGCGGTAGAATAAACCTTTGGATGAACCGATCAGAAGGACTTCCACCAAGGGGATTAAGTTTTCACTCCTGTGAGTTTGTCTGCGTGCTTTAGAGAAGGATCACAGTAGAACTTTAGGAGTGATTTGCATGAACTGTTACCCAGAGGTAGGTTTTGGTTTATCCTAGAGGTGATTACATTTTGGTGACGTTAAGTGTTTCACTGCATTTAAAATAAAGTGAAATATACCGATAAGCTGTTAAGTAAAGTGAGGTAACAATGTTACTATTTCTGCCTTTCATTAATTCCTTTGATGTCTCTTTGGGGGTGGAGCTCGGGGCTCAGTGGGCTGAACAGAGACGCTGAAGTTGAGGACCAGAGAGGCTACAGACTATCTAAGCGATTATCAGATAGTTTGATGGAGTTGTCGGTAGATTTAGAGGATGGCAATGACTCAGACATTAATGGAGAAATCTGTGCGAATTTTTCCTAAAGCGAAAAATAGCGAAATATATCCCTTTTTGAGAGGTTAGCGCTCTCTGAGAACTTTCTCTAGTTCATTCATTCATTAATCCATTCATTCAACATTTATTTAAATCTTGAGGAATCGTTAAAGGCATGCCCTCGTTTTCAATGTTGTTCAGAGGACAATCAGACAGAAAAAATGCGGCATAAATAAAGAGAAGATACAACAGAACACAGTTCCAAACCGTTCCATTCAAAAGCAGTGCAGTCTGTGATCCTGTTTTTAAATGGATGAAAAGAGTTCCTGTGACTTTGGGACCAGCTTATCAATGAACCATCTCATCTATCGTATAGAAAATGTGAACTCTGACCCTCAGGGAGTCGCTGTAGGGTACCGATGGCAAACAGAAACACGTGTCTTTTAAAAATCTGATGCGGCGTGCGGGCAGATGTCACATGTAACGCTTGTCTGCTCGCAGGGACACGTGAAGCTGTCAGATTTTGGTCTGTGTACGGGACTGAAGAAAGCTCATCGCACAGAGTTTTACAGGAACCTGACTCATAACCCACCCAGTGATTTCTGTGAGTTCAAAATCACAAACGGTGCATCATCGCTTTAAATGTTGAAGTGTCTAAGTAATCCCTCGTTTGACCTCTCTTTACCGCTCTGCATCTTGCAGCCTTTCAGAATATGAACTCCAAGAGGAAAGCAGAAACCTGGAAGAAGAACCGAAGACAGCTGGTAGGGATTCTGCTTTTTACCGGAGAACCATCACAGGTTATGAAATACTGGCTTCAGGTGCCAAGTAGCTTCCTGGTTTCTGTGAAAACTGACACAGGCCTGGTCGAGGTCACATGATGTCAGGTGTTTACACGGAAGGAGCCTGTCTGTAGTCCGTTTTATGGGTTGGATTTATTCTGATTCTATGTCCTGCCCTGGTGACTCACCGTCTGTCTCCATGTGAATCAGGCTTATTCCACTGTGGGAACCCCGGACTACATTGCTCCAGAGGTCTTCATGCAGACGGGATACAACAAGCTGTGTGACTGGTGGTCTTTGGGTGTCATCATGTACGAAATGCTCATCGGTAAGAAACTGGAGCTCCGTCTCTGACATCACCGTGGGGACATTTTTGCACCCTCCACATAGGAGGGAGGTGAACACGAACGAAAGTTTTCAGGTCCCACCACAGCTTCTCCACGGGGTACAAGTCCAGACTCGGCCCATTCCAGAACATTAATTTTATTCCTGTTGATCCATTCAGAGGTGAAGTTACTCTTCTGCTCAGGATCATTGTCTCGCTGCGTGACCTCACCTTCTGATGACCTGACATTGTCCTTCAGAATGTTCTGTCAGAGAGAATTCCTGTTTGCCCTCAGTCATCTTGCTTCAGTCATCCTGGTCCTGAAGCAGCAAAGAATTTCCACAACATTCCACTGGTCCCTCCTTGTATGACTTTAGGTCTGATGTTCTTCTAGTGGAATGATGTGTTTGGTTCACACCAGAGTTAACGGGACCCCTGTCTTCAAAAAGTTCACTGATGTCCACTCATCAGTCCAGAGGAGATTCTCCCAAAATCTCTCAAGGTCAGCAAGGTGTGTTTTTGGGTAAATTCAGACCAGCTTATTGTTCTTCTGGGTCAATGGTGGCTTTCTCCTCGCTACTTTCCAATGATGCTATATTAGATCATTGTCTTAGGAATAGTGGAGTCATGACCTCTGACCTTTACTGAGGTGAGCGAGGCCTGCAGTTCTTTGGATGTCTTATTTGGATCTCATGTCACTTGTTGAATAAGCCTTGACCTTGCTCTTTGAGGAATTCTGGACGGTGGTCCACCTCTGTGGAGGTTCACTAATGCTCCAGGTCTTATCCATGTGTAGATAATGTGCTTCACTGTGGATCTGTGGAGTCCCAGAAACCTTCAGAGTGATTAATGTCAATCCTGTTCTTCCTCATCTCTTCTGAAATATCTTTTGATTGTTGCATAGTGTGCTCCGGGTGGGACCTACGGGCCAAACACTTTTTCCCGACACTGTGCTGCTGACATTGATGATTATACTTGCTTTCGTCTCCTGATGGTTGAAATGCGTCTTGTGTGTTCAGGTTATCCACCATTCTGCTCCGAGACGCCGCAGGAGACGTACAGGAAGGTGATGAACTGGAAGGAAACGCTCGTCTTCCCACCAGAGGTCCCCATCTCAGAGAGGGCCAAAGACTTGATACAAAGGCACGTAAACATGCATTATTCATTTTATGCATCATCATCATAACATGTATACATGTGGATATGTGTTGGACAGAATCGTTCTCTGCCGCCTGTTTCAGGTACTGCACTGATGCTGAGAACAGGGTTGGAGCGGTGAGCGTGGACGAGATCAAGAGTCATCAGTTCTTTGAGTCGGTGGACTGGGAGCACATCAGGTACTTGGAGCATGGAGAAGGTTAGATTAGTCATTGTTGGTCCTGTGTGTACAGGAGCAGAAAGTCTAACAGACCAGATGACTGGTGACGCTTCATCTCAAGGGCTCTCAGATTAAAGCTGCTGCAGCGCTGGCTTCATTTTCCTCGGGATATAAGAAGAGGGTTCATCCGTCCCTCACGTTCAGTTACCAGAGTTTAACTCAAAAACTGTACTGATGTACTTCATTCTGCTTTTGAGTGTTTTTGTCCTTTACGTTTTCCTGTTTCCGTAGTTAAGAGTAGAAGATTCTGTGAGTGGGATTTATCACAGAAGGACTTTCCAGGGTTTATATATATATATATATAAATACCAAAATACAATTCAAGCACAAGACAACAACAAAAGAACATAGCATAGTAAAATTTGAAACATTCTACAGTGGAGATTTGTACTTCCTTGTCAAAGCCGTTCCACAGGTTTAACCCTTTAATCGATAAATGTCTCCATCCTATATTTGCCTTTAAGTTTTTTTCCTTTTTTTTTTACTGACATCTTCCCTAAAGTTTAAACGGCCTCTCTAATTTCAAACAGCCAGTGAACGCAGCTCAGAATAAATTATTTAGTACTTATCAGAGCAGAGTGGTGTTAAATGAAATAATGGTGTTTTAAGTGAATTGCTTGACAATGCAATGTTTAATTCTTATCGATCATTGCACTATATATATTTGATTTAAATGCAATTATTTATATCTCCTGTCGCCTGTACAATAGGTTAGTTTTGGTTTTGTATATTTTTTTCCCCTTCAGTAACATATGACGAGTTCTGGTTCAAATATGTTTAGTTTTATACGACATGATAATATTCCTCTCCCTTCCTCTGATTGTCTCCTCCTCCTCAGGGAGCGGCCAGCAGCCATCTCCATTGAAATCAAAAGCATCGACGACACCTCCAACTTCGACGACTTCCCTGAATCCGACATCCTTCAGCCAGGTGATGCACCTCAGGAGCTTTTCTCGTTTACGCAGTGTGATCCACAGCGCCCTCAAGTGGCCGTTAGGTCACTTTTGTGTTTTGTGTTTCTTTCCAGCTGGAGCAACGGAACCAGACTTCAAATCGAAGGACTGGGTGTTCCTCAACTACACTTACAAACGCTTCGAGGGTCTGACCCAGCGAGGAACCATCCCCATCTACATGAAGGCGGGAAAGGCCTGACACGCCGCAGCCAGGAGGCGGGTCATGGAGAGGAAACGGACGTTTAAGGGACACAGGGTCGGGCTCGGAGCCCCGCTGGTGCTGGAGGCTGCGCCGTCAGCATTTCAGTGTAAATCTAACCCTCATCACAAGTTATTTAAGTCCGCTCGACTGCAACCGCCTAGCGCTCGCAAACTAATGAGCATTACAGCATTACCTCGGTTGTTTGTATTGTTTACACGTGCCGTCTTTAGCCGCAGCTCTCAGGCCAGCTCACTAACCAGGACGCTAAATCAGCAGATGTAGGACAGGGCTTCAGAAAGCTTCACGCCGATAGTTTCTGCCGATGCAAACAGAATCTCAAACACTGACGGCACACGCCGTTGCACTGTAAAGAGGGATATTCCAGAAAGCCGGTTCAGTGGGAACCCCCTGTTTGTCAACCCTGAGAGGAGGGAAACTCTGGGCAAGGTAAGTTTGAGTCAGTTTCCATGGTTACCTACTGTGTGAACCTAACCTGCTCTCTGGCAGGTTTTCCTCAACAAACCTTGAGTTTGTTTAATGTGCTTTCATTCCCTGAAGAATATAGAACGATACCTTTTCTCTTCACATTCCATCACGTGTTCGAACGAACAAAATTCTGCGGCTGCAACCGTCTCCGGCGCCCCCAGATGAGATGACATCATTCCCCAGCAGTTTCTATACACAATTGACAATTTATTGGTATTTTATTTTTAGCAGCCTTCATACGCGCTTAGTGGAGAAAGAAAAATAAAATTCCGTTGAACATAATACCACGTTTTCAGCTCTAACATTCTAATAAATAGTGGTAAAAATCAATAAGTTACAAACTCAGACTTGATCCAACCAAACCCAGTTCTGTTCCGGAACCAGAAGCTCTTGAGTTTCCCATCTCAGGGTTATTAAACCCAGAGCTCTGGGTTAAACTCAGAGTTTGTTGAACCCTCTTTCTGGAATACACTCCCTCTCACTCCATCGCCCCCCCATACCGTTAATCTGTTCATGGATGTTTAAGGAATGTTCCAGCATTATTTCCAGAGTTTTATACGACCTTCTGCTTCATATTCAAGTTAGTCCCACAGGGACAGATGGAATTCAAAGCTTCAAATATGTCGGACAGGAGCATTTTGTTGGGGTTTATCTGTTGACTCATCTGGGACGTGTCCCA
Organism: Lophius piscatorius; assembly: GCA_009660295.1. Lineage (NCBI taxonomy): Eukaryota > Metazoa > Chordata > Actinopteri > Lophiiformes > Lophiidae > Lophius > Lophius piscatorius. The sequence continues at coordinate 25,107 of VRLP01005891.1, forward strand.
ACAGGAAGCTGTAGTTAGTGTGAACAGAAACGTCCACTTGAGATTGTGGTGAGATGAACTCTTAGTATCCCATAGGAAGCTGTTAGCATCACAGGTAATGGAAGGAATGTTTATGGGACTGTGTTCATATGCTTCATAAACTAGATACAGTTTTAGCAGGCTAGTGTTGTAGATCTATAATGGCAATGTCATCTCCATTATTTTGGTCAAATATGAAACATAACATCATGACATTGGGTCCACACTCCAGGATAAAAACTTTATGAGCACTTCTTAAACTACTGCCGTTGTCTCGGATAGAGTTCAGCGCTCATATCAAATGCTAGTTAGCATCTAGCTAGATGGTGATGACAGCAAAGGTGGTTTAAATTCAGATAGCATGTTTAGCTCACAGAGCTGCTAGCATGGTGTGAGAAATTAATGGGGCGTTCAGGACACATCGGAAATGCAAGCTCTGACTGGGATAAAATGTTAGGTTGGATTTGTTGACTTGAAACTAACATTCTTGACTAAAAAATCATTGTCATAATCATGACAAAACAAACAAACAATACGACGATAAACAAAATAGAATTTTTACATATAAAAAAGAGAAAACATCAAAACCTCAACCTGAATTTAAAGGCAGTCCTAGCTGTTCTGTAATGAATAGATAAGTTCTTCCAGAACCTAGAAGAAGCCACTGCAAAGACACAGTCGCCTCTATCTATGAGCCTTGATCTAGGAACGTCCTGGACGAAGTGATAGCATGACCACAGTGCCTTAAATTGGAGTTTGAAATGTAAGAGCTCGGCTAAATTAGGTGGTGACATCCAGTTTTAAACCACAAATACAAGCAATAAAATTCAAAAATCAATCCCGGACTGGACAGGGATGTAATGGAGGGAATATGACAGAAGCTATTATTTAATGTAGACTTATTATACACTGATGGAGGAGTTTGAACATAGTGTCTCATTATCGTCTGAAATGGGGAAAGGGAAAGAAAACATAAAACAACAAGGTGAAAAAAATTCTAATCATGCTGGGAACCTCCTTAAACATTCATTGTAGTGAGAGTTTCCCACTTGAAAACGTGTGAAAGCGGTTTCAATACTTCCCTCATACATGCCAACCTCAACAGACGCTCACGAGTAAGACCTTATATTGGATATCCTTCTGATTTTCCTAAGATCCATCCAAAAAGAGAAGTTTGAATCAAGTCCAGTGTCCTCATGGTGCTGGTCATAAGCCCAGATAATGGACCCTGTGCCAGTTCACTAAGGTGGGTGAGACTACACTGATCTGGAATAGCCAAGGAAGAAGAAAAATACTGCTACAGTGACATTTAAGCAAGGGTCTCCTGTGTGTCATCGGCCGTCGTAACCATGATACTAGCTAGGAAATCATAGTTACCCTATAGAATAAGACTTTTTATTCTTTTTACTTGTAAAAATCCTGGGATTTCCAAAGGGGGAGTGGAAATCCATAAGACCGGTTTGCATTCCGTAAGAGTGGAGTATTGTACTTTTAATTCAGATCAGTAATTGGTATTTTTCCCCGGATCCAAACACTTGACTCTTAACATGAAAAGTGCCTTTAAAAAGCTGATCAATTTTTAAGTTGATGTTTTATCTGCATTACGTGGGAATAATCAGAGGGGATTCATTCTAGAGAAAGAAGAGAATAAAGGTGTTTGTGGCGTAAACGAGGGAAAGGGATCAAGCCCAAGCTATGAAAAAAATCAACCGGTGTGAAACATCTAAAGCTGTGGGCTCGAAGAAACCGTGAGGAACAAATGGGTCTTTGTCAAATAAAGCTTGGACTGAAGCTGAGCTGAGAAAGTAAATAAGATAAGAGATTAACTGGAAAACCTCAGACACACATCTGATTTTCACCTGAAAGGTTCTTATTCAGTGGAGGTTCATTTCACATGTGGCGAGATGTGATGAGACACGGCGCTTAAAAAGTCGTCACCAAAGAGCTGGGATCGTCACGCGGCGCTTCGGATTCACGCGGAGCTGCATTTTAAAACTACCTAGAAAATGACAGGGAGTTAATGAGATACGGTTTGACCAGTCAGATGATTAAAACATCTGTAAATGTACATACAGGGAGCTGTTATCATACAGCTTCACGTGTAGCCATGACATGTTAAACTGTTTGTGGTGCTATCTCTGAGGAATTGATTGAAAGACTCGTCAGTTTGTAAAGTTATGTGTTGTAATGCTGCTTCACCTGTCCCTCCTCTTACACCGAATCTCCTCCAGTTCACCTGTCCCTCCTGGACAGGTGAACTGGAGGAGATTCAGTGTAAGAACCCTTCCAATTACTGACATCCAATCTGCATCACAAGCGATGTACAAATTAGGGTCGACAGATGTTTGTAGTTCTATTCATGGGATTTAATCGATCATGTTAATCCTGTTCCTTGGACCTTATTGGAGGGATTTTTTTTAAAGCTCAGAGATTTACAAGGGATGCAAGTGAAGTGGAAGTCATAGACTCAACCAGGGGGACTGCTATTCTTGGCAAAACTCTCAGAAAAGTATGATAAAATTCAGATAAGTTGAGACGATATTGACAATATGTCAAGGTTGTGCTGAATGCAACTTCCTCGAGGGTCTGAAGAGGAACATGTAAAGTGATGTGAGCTGGTTGGCGGTTTGGTGGAGCATCGATAGTTTGATATTTGAGTTTGTTTTGCTCCATTTTTTAAGGCTACTGTTTCAAAAATGTTTATTCAACTCTAGCATGACACATATCTTCAAATATGGAGGAAGACAGTTCTACTGTGACAGATTTGTTCACTGAATATCGCTGGAGATTCCTCTTGTGAGCGGAGGGTACCTACGCATTCAGGAGCCAACAAAGTCCATCAGAGATCTCGGAACCTAAAATCATAAGATCTTGTGTTCTTATACATAAAAGGGGACCCATCACGCAACTTTATTTTGAAGTGTCTTTAGAGCCTCCTTGTATTTAAAACACGTCCCTGGTTAGAACACCCTGTCAATCAATCTGTGTCATCATCAGCCTCTGATTGGCCGGTATTTTCTGTTACAATAAAAACCCAAATGTTTGATTCTAAAATCAATTTTTAACACAAACCCTATAAAACTGGAAAAGGCCTGAAAGTGATCATGTGAATGTTGTCATGAGTTCTTGTTGTAGACGTAGCGGAGATGAAACACGAGGATTAACTACTGAACTCCAGGTACATAAATAACTTTAAATGTACAAGATGACTTGAAATCATTACTGTGCCACTTTATCTAAATTGTTTTTCATTTAATTTCTCTGGGAGATGGAAGAGAACTTCAGGAAACCATTGACTTTCAACACATCTCAAGCTAGATCATTTGTTTCTGACGGACCAAACCGGCTTATTGGCTCGGATTATGATCAAAGTGTTTCAGGAATGATGTCACTCCCCAAACTAACAGCATGCATTTATTCTTTTATAGATGCCATTGACTAAAACATGAAAGAGAATATCCTTACATTTAGATATCAACAATTTACTTTTCTGCCTCATGAACCTCTAGGTCATGTGATCCAGATCCTAATAAATCATTTCCTCCTTTGTTAAATCAAGATTCCACTGGTTTTATTACCCACAATCCTCCACGGTGTGGTGTTTGTCTGTACATATTGTTGTTGTTGTTGGTGGAATCGGTTGTGTGAAGAGGGAAACACACAGTAATATATTCATTCATGGTGAGTTTATATGTTGATAAACGGCTTAAAATAATAAAATTAAATACATCCAGTCCGACAGTCTTTTTTTTTTTTTCATGAGGGGATGGGGAGCGGAAAAGGTTCGGAAGTCTTAAATCCCCTTGTTTCCATGGAAACGTGTTGTTTTACGTGATTCATAAGGGTTGTTTTTTCCCTGAGCATGTCTGTTTTCATGGCTTCAAATAAATTGACCTTTTTTTTTTTCCCATGTAAAGATGATTTTAAGGTGATTCTAAAAGGCTGGGAATCCTCTCCATAGTATATATCCAGATCAATATCTACTATAGGCACACCAGAGGAATGAAGAATATGTCCGATACTGATGACCCTGGTTCTTAAAGACAATGTTTCATCTTCTCAGCCTTAAAACTCTGCAACATTTGACACATGGCTGCAGTTTTGAGTCCCGGTCCTGGTCAAATTCTTGTTCTGAAGATAAGATCTTCCACCATAAGAGCACGGATTTTTTGAAATCCTGGTATGTATGAGGTCACAGCAAATCTCTGTACTGCAGATTTGGGATTAAAATATGAATGTCACCATTACGTTTGAAAATGAAACAGTGATTTAGTGTAGTAGTGATTTAGTGTAGTAGTGATTTAGTGATTTAAATTGGCAAAATTGGGAAAAAGAAAATATATATAAGAATATAGAAAAAAATATATAATAAACGCAAAAACATCTAATTAATAGGTCTTGAATCTGACATGATAGAGAGGCATCATTTTTTTGTTTAGAAATGTGGTTCAACTCAGTGCTGTGATCCACTGATGCCACTAGAGGGCGCCATTGTCTCGTCTGCTTCTCAGAATCTTATGAATGGGCTCCAAACGTAGTGCCGAGATCCAGTGTCCCTTTAGGATTTAAATCACAACCTTTTCGACTTTATTTAACAGTGCATGGGTTACTATTGAAACATCTTATGAACAATTACCTTTCAATGAACTTACTTTCATGTTTTACACACAACAATTCGATGAACCCCTCTTATCATTATGTGAACATCTAATAATAATAATAATAATAATACATTTAATCTATAATGCACTTTACATTTGGATCAAATCTCAAAGTGCTACAAAGCAAAAGCAGATAAAAGCATCAATAAAAAATAAAATAATAACTACATATAAGCCTTACCAAAAAGCAGCAATGTTAATTAAAGTTATAGGTTCTGCTAAAAAGGAAAGTTTTAAGTCTGCCCTCATTCTTCTTCATCTTCCTCACTACTGCAATCTAAATCAAGCCTCTTTTCTGCCAATCCACACCATGATGAAACCATGTGTTCCCCTCCAATGCTTTGAGCCTTGCCGCCTTTCCACCTGGTGTCTTGGACACACAGTATATCTACCTTCCTTCGCTCCATCATGTCAGCCAGCTCTCTGCCTTTTCTTGTCATTTTGCCAAAATTTAAAGTTCCTAATCGTTACTAGACACATCCTCCCCCTCCCAATCTTCTTTTTCTTCGACCAAAATTAGCATAGTTACCGCTGGCACCCTGCTGGTAAACATTGCCAGAGGAGGAGGTTGTCAACCTGGGACGACCGATCCGGTTTGAACATCAGACGTAGGTTTTACTTCGGAGGCCCTTTCTGACACAACCCCTCCCCATTTACCATTTATTAACCCCTTTGCGGCGTAGATCCTGAAACTGATGAACCATTAGGTGGCAAAACTTCAGACTTCTCCTCTCTATCATGAACATTAGAGAGTACTGACAGGTAAAACAGAAAACTGAGAGTATGTACACCAATGAGAGAATGAAATAAAAAAAAGTAATCCATATTTCAAAATGTTAACGTACCCCCCAGGATACCGATGTAATTTAAAGGCAAGTAACTAAATTAGTTCAGCTTTAAGTCCTCGTCATTATTTTGAGAATATTTTTTATTATATGCGTAGCTTAAGAGACAAATATAAGAAAGAAAAAATAATAATTTCTGCCACTTTTTCCTTTTTTATCGCAGCATCCAGTAAGACGCCCGACGTTTAAAAAAATAAAAATGTATTGGTTTATTTGGCGGGGACGTTGTACATTAATAAACATTTCTGTAAATGTACCAGGGTTAGCCAAAAGGCTATTTTTCATCCACAGTCCTCGCAGCCCTCGATGTTAAATAAACCCATTTTCACATTCCACCTTCATGACTCAGCTCTAATCCGATGGATGTCCAATCAGGAGGATGACAAAAGCTCTGAGTAGCTGGTGTCAAACTGACCTAAATCAAAAAATAAAGAAATAACTGAGGAGAGGATATTGTGTGTCTTTGGCTTATATAAAGTCAAATAAAGTTGAAAGTCGACTCCTTTTGTTTATAATCAAGCACCACATACGTGATAAAAGTAGGACGGCTGAAATATTTGCTTTGTAAAAGCAGTTCAGTCCAGGAGGAGAGAGGAGAAGAGACATTCTTGTGTTATGAGATAAGGAAAAATACATCAGGGTGACCGTCAGGAGATCCAGGTGGAGCTGGTCCACTTTTAAAGGTCACCAAAAAAAAGAAAGAAGCAATGTCACGCTTGAATCAGGCCTCTTGTCAAGTCCTGATTACCTCCAACCAGACAGACACGTTTGAAGACTCTTGTAAACATGAGAGTTCTGAACATGAGGAAAGGACAGGCCACAGAAATACAACGTTCAAACACTGCAAACACTAAATAAATGCTATTAGATCTAATTATGTGGAGGAGAAGATGTTAAAATAGCTTACACTGTAAAAAAGAGGAAAAAAACTTAATTTACAGTAAATTATAGACGGAACTCAAAATCATGGTGGCAAAATACAAAAAATACAAGATATTAAGGTATTCTTTATTCTAAATCTATCTGTAAACATGTTTACTACAAAGTATTAAATTCCCACTTACAGAGGACTTTATAGTAAAAAGAATCAAAATTTATTCAAGATATTTAAATGATGATTGTAAAACTCTTGATGTAAGTGTTAGTAAAAAGTTTATTGTCTAACAAATCATTTGTATTGCTTTTGTGAAGTCTTGTTTTTCCAACCAAAAGTGTTTTGAAGTGATCTGGAAAAAGTAATTTAAAAGAAGTACATAATATAGAACATCAATCAATCTTTATTTATATAGCGCCAATTCACAACAACAGTTGTCTCAAGGTGTTTTCCAGAAAGAGCAAGTCTAGACCAAACCCTTATATAAAACATCCCAAGAATCACAGCTTTAAGTGTGGATTTAATGTTAATAATAACAATAATAACACATTTAATTTATAATGCACTTTGCATTTGGATCAAATCTCAAAGTGCTACATAGTAAAAATACTAGTAGTATATAATAGTATCAAAGATACTGTTGTATCTGTAGCAATTATTAGTAGTGTCGGTCTATGACGTCATATCAACGTTAATGATATTTAAAAAGCCTTCCTCTGTGTTTGCGGAGGTATGGAGTCACTTTCACCGCAGACGGTCTTTAAATGGGTTAACGTTCGGCCCGTCACCACGTGACCACCGAGTTATATAATATAGAGGTCAACACGTTTCTGGTTGGCACGTGCAGCCTTCCTTCTTATGTAAAGTCTCGTGCAAAGGTCTCACATTACACTATGTAGGTGACGGCCATAGATCGTCAATCTTGTTGAAGAAGCATCACTCTGAACAAAAATCTGCTGCAGAAACTCAGTCTTTACAGTGAACCAGAAATTGTGCACATTTACAGTTTGAGGATTTGTGATTCTTTTTTTTGGTATTATGGCTTTGGGCTTTCTTTTGATATTCGATGCAAAATATTTTTGTCTCTTTAGAGATCTTTTTTTGTGGGTTCAGGACTGCTGCATGTATTAAATAACCTTTCACAATTAATAATAATAATAATAATAATACATTTAATTTATAATGCACTTTACATTTGGATCAAATCTCAAAGTGCTACAAAGTAAAAGCAGATAAAAGCATCAATAAAAAATAAAATAATAACTATATAAAAGCCTTACCA
>VRLP01005892.1:0-32785 GCA_009660295.1 Lophius piscatorius
CACATAGTACCAGATTACTCACACATAGTAACAGATTACTCACACATAGTAACAGATTACTCACACATAGTACCAGATTACTCACACATAGTACCAGATTACTTTTGATGTGTTTTGCTCAGAGGCGCCTGACTTGACTACCAATCATGAAGACGCCGTCCTCCGATGCCCTCGCCATCGTGCAAAGCTCTAATTCACTACAATAATTATCGGAATGTTTTCATCGGAATGTTTTGAGCCATAACATTAAAAACACCTGTCTGAGATTGTGTCGTCCCACCTTTTTGCCACCATTAAAAAGTTCTGACACCTTTCCTATCAGAATCGCCTGTTGTTGTTTTTTATTTGTTAGCAGCTGTTTTGGGTCACGTCGGGACCCGCTGTCAATCATGCTGTCTATCAATCATGAGGGAACTCGCTCTTTCGTGGTGTCGACTTCCTGAAGCTTCACATAATTTACATAACTGTACCACCTAGAAATTTCCCGCCTAATAAATCCCACCCACTGACCGGCGCCATGGTTACCACACTACCTTCTCTTTCAGACTTCACTTAACTTCAACCATCAGTGGTTGTAATGTTACGGCTGATCGGTGTAGATACCGCTAACACACGTCATGTGACGCCACACATCTACTGTTCCTGATGGTTGTGGGGGTTTTGAAGGTGTTCCTCTCTCCCTCAGCTCTGGGCCTTTGTCTCGGCGCCGGTCGGGGTTTCTCCCAGCTGGCAGAACTACCCGAGACCCATCAGATCCTCAGACAGACCTGCAGAGATTACGCAGACAGAGAACTGGTCCCCATCGCCGGGAAACTGGACCAGCAGCATACTTACCCTGCCAAACAGGTAAGCCCCCCCCTTTAGTGACCAAACAGAACTTTAAGGTTCTTCTGAATTTACCCATAAGACACCTTGATGACCCAGTAGGGCTGTTCTCTGGAATAATGAGTAGAAGAACCCAGGAGAGGTCCGAAATGAGTTAGTTGATCATTCTGGCGTACACTTTTGGACCCCAACATAAATGAATGTAGATGTTGACGTTACCTCCAGGAGGGGGTGGAGACCAAAAACGGAGCTAACAGAACCTCCATCGGACCCGTCTTTGTTGACGGTGGGTCCGTTTTGTGCTGATCAGAAGAGTTCCTCACTGCTTCTTCAAAGTCTTGTGTTACGTGATGCTGCAGATACAGGAGTTGGGTGCGTTGGGGGTGATGGCCATGGAGGTCCCCGAGGAGCTGGGCGGCGCCGGGATGGACTATCTGGCCTACAGCCTGGCCATGGAGGAGATCAGCAGGGGCTGCGCCAGCACCGGGGTGGTGGTCTCCGTGAACAACGTGAGTGAAGACGTTTACCCGGCGCAGCGTTGTGCCGCTGTGCTGATCCGCTTCCTGTCCCCTCTGTGACTCAGTCTCTCTACATCGGACCCATACTGAAATTCGGTACCGAAGAGCAGAAGCAGCAGTGGATCACGCCGTTCAGCACCGGAGAGAAGGTGGGCTGTTTCGCCCTCAGTGAGCCAGGTAAATAAACGTTTACACATCTATCACTATTACCTCCAGCAGAGTAACTAACACTAACATTAGCTGTAGCGTTGGTAGCACATGTGCTAACATTAACTGTTGCGTTGGTAGCACATGTGCTAACATTAGCTGTAGTGCTGGTAGCACATGTGCTAACATTAACTGTAGCGTTGGTAGCACATGTGCTAACATTAGCTGTAGTGCTGGTAGCACATGTGCTAACATTAGCTGTTTATAAATTTTTTGCTTGACGTCTTTGATTAAATCTCCAGGTAACGGCAGCGACGCGGGCGCGGCCTCCACCACCGCTCATCAGGACGGAGACGAATGGGTTCTGAACGGAACCAAAGCCTGGATCACCAACAGCTGGGACGCCTCCGCTACCGTCGTGTTCGCCACCACTGACAAGAGCCTCAAACACAAGGTACGGTGCAGCACGTGGGACCGGTTCCTTCTTCACGTCCAGAACCCCCCCTCACCTGGTCTCACCTGGTCTCACCTGGTCTCTTGTCTTTGTGTCTCAGGGCATCAGTGCCTTCCTGCTCCCCATGCCTCACCCCGGCCTGTCTCTGGGGAAGAAGGAGGACAAGTTGGGCATCAGAGCGTCGTCTACTGCTAACATCATCCTGGAAGACTGCAGGATTCCACCGGCCAACATGCTGGGCCCTCGTGGAGCCGGGTTCAAGATCGCCATGGTAACAGCACCGGAGTCTGGTACCGAACTCTTCAGGGCTGGATTCTGTCCGCGATAGTTTTAAGTTTAATCAGTTGGTGCCAAATTTTACTTCTATTATTTTATTTCAAACATTACGATTACTCACACATAGTACCAGATTACTCACACATAGTAACAGATTACTCACACATAGTACCAGATTACTCACACATAGTAACAGATTACTCACACATAGTACCAGATTACTCACACATAGTACCAGATTACTCACACATAGTACCAGATTACTCACACATAGTAACAGATTACTCACACATAGTAACAGATTACTCACACATAGTACCAGATTACTCACACATAGTACCAGATTACTCACCCATAGTACCAGATTACTCACACATAGTAACAGATTACTCACACATAGTACCAGATTACTCACCCATAGTACCAGATTACTCACACATAGTATCAGATTACTCACACCTGATAGTTCTGGAGATCTTTGAAGTTTATTTCCTGGCATATAATCCCGGCTAGCCTTAATTTATTATAACCAGTGAGCAGGAAAGGTTAGTTAGTTAGTTACTTACTTGGAAAATCCGCCTCTAAACTTCCTGTTTGTCTGCATCACTCAGCAAACCCTGGACAGCGGGCGGATCGGCATCGCGGCTCAGGCTCTCGGTATCGCTCAGGCTGCTCTGGACTGCGCGGCGGATTATGCGCACAAACGCAGCGCATTCGGAGCGCCCATCGGTAAACTACAGGCCATACAGGTAACCCGACCTCCGGTCTGTCGGACCCGCAGAACCACAGGACGGTTCTTGTTTCACTTTCAGTCGCCACATTCCCGCCTTCAGCCATCACATTTTTGTCTTAGTAAAGTTTACAAGCAGCCAGTGTTTTGATTTCAGGTTAGCGATCAGTCCTTAAAGGGCCAGTCCACCATTTTACCCTTAAAGGTCTGTTTATTCCCACTGGGGTAAATTCTTGTCTTCTGTCTTCTGTGGTTGTCCAGTATGAAGGAATATAAACCTGATGATGTCATTATGATGTCATCTACACCCCAGAGATTATGGAGTTTCATTTCATAGAACAGAACCGAGAGAGAAGGATGAGATACTGGGACTGTTGTTATGGTAGCGAAGGTAGTAGCAGAGGTGAATCACATGTCTGTATGAATCTAAACTACAAAGGCTGGACACGGGTGTGACGTTCTGCCTATTAATGCATACCGCTCACAACAGACAGACCTAAAAGCAGCTAGTAACAGTGAGCAGCTAACTCCAGGAAGAACTAGTCTTCAAATTGGGCAAATTCAGATTTGCCCTTTTTTTAAACTAGCTGCAAACTGCTACCAGCTGCAAACTGCTACTAGCTGCAGTTAGTAGCAGATTGCTACGAACTGCTAACAGATACTATCTAACCACTATTAGTGCTGATTGCTATTAGTTTCAAAATCCAACTAGCTGCTGACAGTGACTAGCTGCTAACAGCTACTAGCTGCTTTGAGAGTTACGGTTGTGAGCCACACACATAATACATGGTGAAAATGTCACGGCTACTTCCTACCCCCCCACCTTACGTTAACACAGAGGTCCGTTCCGTCTCTGTTACTACCTCCTCCAGTGCAGACCACCATTACGCCTTCATTGCGTTTATACGGACCAGAGGGGCGGAGTTAAAGCGCCCCAGGCCCAAAAGGCTGTGTAAAAAGGAGGTCTTTTGGGGGGTTTAGAAGTTCCTCGCCCTTTTTTGGTTTTGACTGTTTGTTTAACTTCAGTTCAAACTGGCCGACATGGCCGTCGCCATCGAGAGCGCCCGCCTGCTCACCTGGAAGGCTTCCCTTCTCCGAGACTCAAAGAAACCCTTCACCAAGGTACGCCTCCAACCGGATAAGTCCGACTCTTGCGCCGCGTGGCGTCCGTTAACCGTCTGCTCTTGTCCTACAGGAAGCAGCCATGGCCAAACTAGCGGCGTCTGAAGCCGCGACCTTCTGCTCCCATCAGGTAAGAGGAGAACCAGCAGGAGATACAGAGGAACCTTCAGGACCACGACTCCATAAACTCTGTTTGTGCTTCAGGCCATCCAGGTTCTGGGTGGGATGGGTTACGTGACGGACATGCCCGCCGAGCGGCATTACCGCGACGCTCGCATCACGGAGATCTACGAGGGAACCAGCGAGATCCAGAGACTGGTGATAGGGGGCCAGGTAATGAAGGAATACCAGTCCTAGACCAGCAGAGACTCTGGAACCACCTCTGATCCCTGATCTGGATTCGGATAAATCGCCACATCCCTGAAGATAAGACGCTCGGATTTAAAGGAACACTTCCCAAAATATTAAGTTTGGACTTAATATTTAAGCTACTACAACCCTCCAAAAACTGAAACCCTCAGGAAAACTTAACAGGAAAACCTCCATATGGACTAAACCCAAAGACTCTAGATCAGATGAACAGAACAGCTCTATCTAGTTTTCCAGCTCCTTTTGCCGTTTTTTTTTTTTTTTTGAGTGAACCGACCCTTTTAAGGCCATTTCTGTCCACAGTGGGGTCAAAGGTCAGACGTCCTATCAGAGGTTGGACCAGCAGAGGGTGACAGTGAGCCTTTGTGCTTAACTCCAGGCCCAGCAGAGTCCCTGTTTGTTCTCTGGACCGACCCAAACACCTAATGATCGATTGTTCTGGTTTGTAAAAGAGAATCGTTGAGTTCGGGTCCGTCTGTGAATTTTACCGTGGATTGTTCCTCCCACCCACCGCTGGTGCCTCAAGGACTTGTACAGATTTTACTGTAATTTATTATGTACAGATCATTAAAAAAACCAACTGATGTCGTTTGAATGTTTCTTTTTTTCATTATTTTAAAGGACCTTTATTTCATTTTCATTTAAATAAACTTTTTCTTTTCTTCTCATGCAGGAACTTTAATCATCAGTATTTATTATATTATTTGTATTTTATCGTTAGTTTTCATAGCTACAAGTTGAAAATGGAACAAACATGTCGCCTGAAGATGTCAATAGATGGTCCGCGGGCCAAACCTGAACCGCCACATTCTTCCATCGGGACCACCGTTCCTTTTTAACCACAGGATGAACTTGTCGTCATGGAGATCAACCAGATGGAATTTAACTGATAAAGGCTCAACGTGTGCAAAGAATACTTTTAATATTTATACCCGCTCCATGAAATGAAGAACAATTTGTCACCCTATTATTTTTATCAGTGTAAACTGCTTCAGTCAGTTTACACTGATAAATTTCCACGCGGTCCCTAACTGAAGAATTTGTAAACAGTCCCTAAAGGAATAATTTTAACACAGTCTCTAACTGAGTCATTTCTAAAAATTCGCTTAATGAAGAAATTCCAGTCCCCCCCAGTCCCCCTCTTAGGAATTCTCGGACAGTCGTTAACTGAGGAATTTCCACTCAGTCCCTAACTGAAGAATTTTCTCCCGGTCCCTAACTGACCCTCTCTGATTCCAGGCTGTGGTTCTTGTTGTTTTTGTTCATGCTCTTCTGCTTGTTGTTCCACGTGAGGTCTCTGATTGCTCCACTGGTCCAGATCTAGACCAAGCTTCCGGATCCTGGACTCGAACCCTGCTGATTGAGCTAATCAGGGTTTCTGTATTGTTCCCCAGCTGCTTTATGGGTCGGTCAGGGCGGGTCATCCTCACTTCTGATTATTTAGACGTCATTTCTGACCCAGTTGTTAAAGTACAAACAGCAACACGTGCAACAACAAAGAGTTGGTCTCCGTAGACCAGGTTCTAGAAGAGCGAGGCTCGGGTGCCAACAGGCGCTAATGATGAATTATGAAGACTTTGCACAAACCGCAACCTTTTCATTTAAATTTTATATTTAATACATTATGATTTGGAATAAACCCCCAAAAAACTTCCTCAACTTTCCTTTGATTATAATTTACATTAGCCATTAGCTTTAAAACTAACATTAGATAGCTTAAGCTGTGATAGACAACATTAGCTTACTGTAGCTATAATAACTTATATTAGCTAAATCTAGCTTTAACAGCTTACTTTAGCTTTGGTGGTTGTAATTATCTTACTGTGTTTATCATAGCTAACATAAGCTTATATTTGCTATGACAGCTGATGTTAGCTAATCTAAACTTTGATAGCATGATTAGCTCACTCTAGCTTTGAGAGATGAACTTTGCTACTTTAAGTTTTGAGAGCTGGCATAAGCTACAATTAGCTTTGAGAGCTGAAAAAGGCTATATTTAACATTGAGAGCTGAATTAGCCACCTTTAGCTTTAAGAGCTAGAATTAGCTATGTTTAGCTTTGAGAGCTGACATTGACAAACTTTGGCCTTGAGAGCTGGCATAGGCTACATTTACCTTTGAGAGCTAACATGGGCTACCTTTAGCTTTGAGAGCTTACATAGACCACTGTTAGCTTGAGAGCTAAAATTAGCTACTTTTAGCTTTGAGAGCTGACATGGGCTTCCATAAACTTTGAGAGATGACCTAGGTTGCCGTTGGCTTTGAGAGCTGACATAGCCTACTGTTAGCTCTGATAGCTAAAATAGGCTACAATGAGCTCTGTTAGCCGACATAGGCTACCGTTAGCTTTGATGGTTGACATAGGCTACCATTAGCTACCTTTAGCCTTTAAGAGCTAACTTAAGCTATCAATAGCTTTGTAGCTATGCATTTATTATAAGAGCGTATAAAAATTTGAACATTTGTTCGAAATTTATCTTCTATTTTATTTAAATGTGAGTTGTCATATTTGAATTTCAAAAAATCGGATGGGAACTTTTCAGGATTTCAAACTTTGCTCTGAGACAAATATCCTCATAAATCTATATGGTTCCCTAAAAAGACTTTAAAAAGGTGAATGTAAGAAAATATGTAAAAATATCCGCAGGTACTTGATTTAAAAAAACAACAGACTTTTAAAATATTTCATTTCTTTATTCAAAAACAGTAAAAAATGAAAGTCCTCCCTGATCAGGGAACAGGGAACTAAGTCTTCCTGTGGGAACTAAAACTATTTACAAAAACATCTGCAACACTTACGACATGAGAAGACGAGTGGGAACAAACGTCATTTTTTACATAAATGTCCCTCGCTGAAAGTGACAGAAATACTACAAACTAATATTATTTTACACTTTTACTGACATATTTTTAATCAGCCCAGAGTTTTATTTTATGATTTAAGACAACAGATAATATTTCCCCCGTTTAAAAACAGGAAATGACACAATGAAAGAAAAAGTAAAAAAAAAATACAAAATGTAAAAATGAGGACATCATTTTTTTATTTAAGCCTCCGTGATTCTATTTACACTCTAAAAAAAATCTCAGGTTTGAAAGAAAAAAAATACAAAACGCGTAAAACCTGATGACAATTATATTATTACGACCTCAATTACCGAAACATCAAAGAAGTTAAAAGGACAGAAATTGTCCCTAAGACTGTAAAAGATAATCGGTTGGATTTAACTTCAAAAAGAAAAGAAAAGAATAAATCAGGAAACCGATAAACTCAAAATAAGGAAGTAAGAAAGAATCAACCCTGACTGAAGTTTTAAGGATCTACTTGACTTTGATGTTTTGTTGGGATCACTTTCCAAACTTTTCGTTCTTTTTACGGTAAAACCCACCGCTGATATTTTACGGTGCAGTGAGGCACAGAGGTCGAACCCGCCCGGATCCAGAGTCTCTCTCGTCCATCGGAGCGTTTCTACGGACAGGCGCACAGAAAGTCGGTCTTTGCGCACGCGGACGCGCCCGCCGGTCCCGCTCACACGTAGTGCTTCTTGTCGAAGTCCCCGCCGGCCGCGAGGCTCTTGGTGGGCGCGTACTTGACGGGGTACGCGCCCCTCACCCCCCGGGTGAAGGAGCAGCACAGCAGGGTGCCCCCCACTAGCAGCAGCGCGCTGGACGTCCAGCCGATGTAGATGGCCGCCCCGATCTCCCTCTTCTTGGAGGGGGGCAGCTGAGGGTCGTGGAAGTCCACGATGATGTTGTTGGCCATCCAGCAGAGGGGCACCAGCACAAAGAGCCCGCTGATGATGTAGATCACGCCCCCTGCGTTCACCACCCTGGCCTTCAGGGTCTCCTCCCTGATGCAGTTGGTGCACTGCGCCCCCGCGACGGTGACCGTGAGCGCCACGACCCCCAGCACGGCGGAGATGACCGTCAGGGCGCGCGCCGTCTGCAGGTCCTGCGACAGGGCCAGCAGCGAGTCGTGGATCTTGCACTGCATCTGGCCGGTGCTCTGCACCACGCAGGACATCCACAGGCCGTCCCAGATGGTCTGCGCGACCACGATGTTGGACTCGATGAAGGCGGTCACCTTCCACATGGGCAGCCCGCACGCGACCATGACCAGGAGCGAGCCCGAGACGCACAGCGCGAGGCCGAGGAACTCCAGACACGCAGCGAGCATCGTGGATCAGGGTGGTGGTGGGTCCGAGGGTGTCTATGAGTCCCGAGGGCGGGTGCTCCTCATTTATAGGACCCCCGCCCCCCCGCATCCTCATTAGACTCAGTGCGCCCCCTCAAACACAACTCTGGACCAATCAGGAGCCCGTGCGTCAGCCAATGAGCGCGCGCGGGTGTGAGGTCCGCGCCAGATGCGTCCTGTGATTCAGAGACCGACAACCTCCTCTCCTCTTGTCTCCTCTCCTCTCCTCTTGTCTCCTCTTGTCTCCTCTCCTCTCCCCTTCCCTCGTCTCCTCTCCTCTTCCCTCGTCTCCTCTCCTCTCCTCTTGTCTCCTCTCCTCTCCTCTTCCCTCGTCTCCTCTCCTCTCCTCTTCCCTCGTCTCCTCTCCTCTTGTCTCCTCTTCCCTCGTCTCCTCTCCTCTAGTCTCCTCTCCTCTTGTGGTAATTTACAGCCCAAATCCCATTTTAGTCCCGTTCCAGATCCAGATGGTCCAGATGGAGAGTCGTCCTGGTTCTGACCCGCATACACTGTGTAGAAGAACATGGACTTTGTGGATGAAATCCGACTTGGATTTGATGCTGTGAGTTTCCTCTAAGGAGAATTGTTTTATTTTTCTAACCGGTAGATTTTCTGAGGCTCCGAGCCGCACAGGAAACGCACACAGGAAACGCACACAGGAAGCGGCGGCCATGTTGACCGCTCCATTGTGTTCTGACTGTTGTTGTGAAAACTTCTCTCAGCCGTGGTTCTGTTTTTGGGCTTTAAGTGACTTCGGTTGACTCAACGTATACATCCCATAATACTGCAGCGTCAGGAGGGCGACGAGAGACACGCCACATGCAAAGCATTGTGGGCTTTTATAGAAACAAACAGAAATGCTAATGACTTCCTGTTTGGACCAGAACTGATTCTCCTCTGTCACCGTCGTCATAACAATATTATTATTGTTATTATAATAATAATAATAATTATTATTATTATAATTATAATTGTTATGTTTATTATTATTATAATAATAATTATTATTATTGTTGTTATTGTTGTTATTATTTATATTATATTATATTATTATTATTATATTATTATTATTGTTGTTATTGTTGTTATTATTATTATTATTTATATTATATTATTATTATTATAATTATAATTGTTATGTTTATTATTATAATAATAATAATTATTATATTATTGTTATTGTTATTATTGTTGTTGTTGTTATTGTTGTTGTTATTATTATTGTTATTTATATTATATTATATTATTATTGATTATTATTATATGTAAATAAAGATCTATTCAGGTTAAAGTCAGAGAGACTATCCTCTTGCACACCCGGTTACGGTTCTGTTCAGTCTCAGTTACCTTCTCCACGGTCGGTGACTCTCTCTCCTGCTGGTTCCTCCACCTCCCCATCTCCACCCAGTCCTCACCGATCCAGCCGCCTCAGCAGAGTCATCCGCCACCACCACCAGTATCCAGACTCCAGAGGGGGATGTTCTCACATCTAGAACAAGATTATTATTAGTCCAGATTGTTTCTGTTCTTCTTCTCCAATAATAATACTAGGAATACTTCTACTACTAGTAGTAAAATCATTAGTAGTAGTAGTAGTAGTATTAGTAGTAGTAGTTGTAGTAGTAGTATTCGTAGTAGTAGTATCAGTAGTAGTAGTAGTAGTAGTATTAGTTGTAATAGTAGTAGTAGTAGTATTAGTAGTAGTTGTAGTAGTTGTAGTAGTAGTATTAGTAGTAGTATTAGTAGTAGTAGTAGTATTAGTAGTAGTAGTAGTATTAGTAGTAGTAGTATTAGTAGTATCAGTAGTTGTAGTAGTATTATTAGTAGTAGTAGTAGTAGTTGTAGTAGTAGTAGTAGTATCAGTAGTAGTAGTAGTAGTATTAGTAGTATCAGTAGTAGTATCAGTAGTTGTAGTAGTATTAGTAGTATTAGTAGTTGTAGTAGTAGTAGTATTATTAGTATTAGTAGTTGTAGTAGTATTATTAGTATTAGTTGTAGTAGTAGTAGTAGTATCAGTAGTAGTAGTAGTAGTATCAGTAGTAGTACCAGTAGTAGTATTAGTAGTAGTATTATCAGTAGTTGTAGTAGTATTATTATTAGTAGTATTATTAGTAGTTGTAGTAGTATTATTAGTAGTAGTATTATAAGTAGTTGTAGTAGTATTATTATTAGTAGTAGTTGTAGTAGTATTATTAGTAGTAGTAGTAGTAGTATCAGTAGTAGTAGTAGTAGTATCAGTAGTAGTATTAGTAGTAGTATTAGTAGTAGTAGTATTAGTAGTAGTAGTATTAGTAGTATTAGTAGTAGTATTAGTAGTAGTAGTAGTATTAGTAGTATTAGTAGTAGTAGTATTAGTAGTAGTAGTATTAGTAGTAGTAGTAGTATTAGTAGTAGTAGTATTAGTAGTAGTAGTATTAGTAGTAGTAGTAGTATTAGTAGTAGTAGTAGTATTAGTAGTAGTAGTAGTAGTATTAGTAGTAGTATTAGTAGTATTAGTAGTAGTAGTAGTAGTATTAGTAGTAGTAGTATTACTAGTAGTATTAGTAGTAGTAGTATTAGTAGTAGTAGTAGTATTAGTAGTAGTAGTAGTAGTAGTATTAGTAGTAGTAGTAGTATTAGTAGTATTAGTAGTAGTAGTATTAGTAGTAGTAGTATTAGTAGTAGTAGTAGTAGTAGTATTAGTAGTATTAGTAGTAGTAGTAGTAGTATTAGTAGTAGTAGTATTACTAGTAGTATTAGTAGTTGTAGTAGTCGATGTTGTTCTTTCAGAACCTTTAGAACAAACAAACAAACAAACAACCTTCATGTAAACAGAAAACTGTTTAATTCTGTGAATAGAACCAACTCTCTTTCCTCTTCTCCGTCTTAAATGAAGATGATGGTTCTGGTCCGATGGCGACGGCGTTCAGCTCTAAGCCCCGCCCTGCTGTGTCCTCGGAGACCTTCTTAGTGTTTCCTGCTGACTAGATGATGGCCGATTAAAGACGGACCCCACCTTCACTAATGAGGACCGAAGACCCCCGCCGCTATCTGAGGGGGCGGGGGGGGGGGGGGTAAACACAAACAGGGTGGAGGAAGAGGCTGGTGGTTGAGATAAAGTCTAAAATAACCACAGCGGCCGTAAATATTTGTCCGACTGTGGAGTCTGAAAATAAAACCTGCAGAAGAAGAAGAAGAGTAAACGTATGATGTCACAACAACATTCCTGCACACACACACAGTCAGACACACACAACCACACACACACACAACCACACACACATACTCACACTCACACAACCACACGCACACACAACCACACACACACACATACTCACACACACACAACCACACACACACACACTCACACATACTCACACACACACAACCACACACACATCCTCACAAACACACACACACACATACTCACACACACACATACTCACACACACAACCACACACACACATACTCACACACACACATACTCACACACACACATACTCACACACACACATACTCACACACACAACCACACATACTCACACACACAACCACACACACACATGCTCACACACACAACCACACACACACATACTCACACACACACATGCTCACACAACCACACACACATCCTCACACAACTACACACAATCACAACCACACACACACACACAACCACCCACACACACTCACACACACACACACACACACACACACACACACACACACACACAATCACACACACATAGTAGGTGAATGAAACAGTACCATCTTAATCACGGTCAGGACTCGGGGGAGTGGGCTGAGGGGGGGTTAGGGGGTGATGAGGTTTGGGGGGGGGGGGGGGGGGGGGGTGGGGGGGGGGGGCGGGGGGGGGGGGGGGGGGGGGGGGGGGGTGTCACTTTACAGTGAATATGATAAAAAGTAAAACCTTCGGTGTGAAGTCCAGAACCGGGTCCATGTTCTGGTCCAGGATCTGGGAACCTTCTGAGAAGCGTCTTTATGATCTTTGCAGTAAGTTCTGCAGAAAATGAAATTAAAGTGTCGGTCCAGAGAAGCGGTTCGAAGGTTCTGACCAAACATCGGACTGGGCCGCTGCCAGCTGACGTGTGAACAGCTGCGGGTCGGCCCGAGATGCAGCAGCGTTAGGATGTCCTGCCTCTTATCACTTCCCGTCCGCTCCATTGTTCTCCGGGCCGAGGGGAATATTCTCCTCTTTTATGCTGGGCTCTGAGATGTCACCTGCCGGCGCTGATCCACACGTGGAGGTGTGAGGCCTTGGCGCTGTGTCCAGTCGTGCGTCTGTCCTGAGGGCGGGCTGAGATGAATTTCATGCCGGTGACCTCCATGATCCGTTGTGTCCTGACGGCAGAACCGGACCACAGGTTAAACATTCCACCGCAGTGACGTCACAGACGGACCTCCAGCCTTCCGGAGGGTTTGGTGGTTAAAGGTGGACCTCCAGAACATTCCTTTGTTCAGGGTGGACATAATCTTCTGCTTTGGATCCTTGTCTGGTTGTATGAGCTTCAACCCACAGGCCGATGACCTCATAGTGTGATGACCTCACAGACTGATGACCTCACAGATTGATGACATCACAACTTTCCTCTCTTCAGTCCAGAGAAGATTTCCCCAGAACCTCTGAGGGTCATCAAGGTGTGTTGTGGGTAAATTCAGACCAGCCTTCATGTTCTTCTGGGTCAGCAGTGGTTTTTCTCCTCGCCACTCTCCCATGATTCTATTTTAGCTCTTTGGAGTGTTGGAGCTGTGACCTCTGACTCCATGTGTGGATGAATGTGTCTCACTGTGGATCTGTGGAGAACCAGAACCTCAGAAACACCTTTGGAACCCGTCACACACTGATGGCTTTCACCCACCTTATGGAATTTCTGTTGATTTTGGTATAGTGTGCTAACGGTGAGACCGAGGAGCCAACTTCCTGCTTCTGAAGAAGTTCTGGTGAAGTGATGATGTGGTTGAAGAGGGCCGGTGGTGATCGGGTCGGGTGGGGTCCAGTCCAGCTGGAACCAGTTCTTTATCCAGTGTGCTGGTATGTAAGGGGGAGTCTCTGAGGGGGCGGAGCCAGGCCACGGTGTTTACACGCAGCTGTGGTCATGTTTGTTTAGAGCTGGTGAATCATAAGATTAGCATCAGAGTCATTTGCTGAGTCCAGGGTCTGTTGACCCGGACCAGAGGAAACCCCGACAGCAGAAAGTTCTGCTGCTGTCCTGATCACAGGTCCTGTTGGTGCTGCTGAATCTCTCATCTCCTTTGTTCCTCCTCTTCCTCTGCTCCCACCTGTTCAAACAAACAGAGGAAGTGACACGCTGATGTCATTCGTAGGGCCGTCATTTCCTGTCGGCCCTCAGACCCTCAGGCCCGCTTTTACGACCTGGAACACTTGATCTAAGGTCCGTGGTGAGAGGTCATTCAGAGTCAGTGTTCTGTTGTTGGGTTTAGTGACATCATCGGGGTTCTGAGGGATGTTTACGGTCAGTCCAGGTTCACATGGGGAAACAGTCCAGGTTCACACGGGGAAACAGTCCAGGTTCACACAGAGAAACAGTCCAGGTTCACACGGGGAAACAGTCCAGGTTCCTGAAGTCCAGTCCAGACGAACCCGCTGACCTTTGACCTCAGTGAGGACACAATCTCCAAATGTCACATATAAACATTCTAAAAGTCTTTCTTCCTCTTCCTCAGAAGGATTTACACGATGGGAGTGTTTGAGCTGGAAACGGTTCTTCCTGGACCTGTTTTGATTTTCCCGCCTTATCTCTGCCATCGGTCCATTTCCTCTCTGTGGAGATAAGACTCTTAAACTCCTCCCTCCTCGTTACTTCCATTCCTGGATCGGCATGTGTCCTCCTCCTCCTCCTCCTCTTCCTCCTCCTCCTCCTCCGATAGTGGATAATGAAGATAAACTGTTAACCTCTCCGTAGGGCTCATGATGCCTTCACGGACAGCAGGAAAACGTCAGATCTTCTGAACGTGGCGTGGAGCAGGGTTTGAGGTCGGAGAGGTCAAATACTCAAATAGGTAAAGATAAGAGTAGAAAAACACAAATGTGAAAGTAAAAGTAAAAGTAAAAGTCCTCGCTGAGTAGTAAAGTGTCTCGTTAGAGAGATGAAACGAGATGAAAGGAGATGAAAAGGCGGGTCATCGGGTCTCCCTCCACCATGACGCAGAAAAACCCACCACACCCCTCACAAACCAATCAAATCCATAGAGGAAGACCCCGAGCCCTGAGGAAGACGAGGCCTGCGGCGATCAACAACGTCTACGTCCAACGACTGACCGACGCCGGAGACGATGTGAGGCAGATGAGCAGGTCAGAGGTCAGAGGTCAGAGTGAGAGGAAGGTGACATGAGTCCGGGGGCGGGGCTGAGAGGGAAACCCACAGAGACGAAGAAACAAACAGGATTAATCAGCAGATACAAGAAGATCAGGAGGGACAAAAGACGCCGTAGGAAGAGGAACATTAAACGCCAAAGAGACGGAACAAGATGGCGAGGAACAAGATGGCGAGGTAATCAACGCCACGAAGAGACGAACACGAGGATTCACTCTGAAAGAACAAAACAGGAAGCGGTCATGATTTTCTTTCTATTTGTTGTTATTTATTTGACTTGTGGAAGGCGTCATGTGATCACATGTTTCATCTGAGGAAACTAAACAGGTGACCAACCCTCACCTGAGGATTTTGACGGACAGTCAGGAAAGATGTGAAATCGCCGGAGTTCCGTCTCCAACGCTGAACCAACTTCAGCAGAAAGTCTGTTTGTTTTCTTTCAAAAAAGAAGGAATAAATACGATTGTTTCCCTCTCTCTCCTCCCCCCTCCTTTGATTGTCCCTCCACCAGGGAAGAGGAGAAAAGCTTTGCTAACAACAATATCCACATCCTCCTCTGGCGGCGTCCTCGCCGGCGGTCGAGGAATCGATGCGGAGCACATTTGATGAGCTATTGTGCGGCGCTTCGTTGTGACCTTCCTGCGTTAGCCGGTTTCCCAGATGAAGTCATTGTGTGACGACCCCCCCACACCACCACCAACCCCCCAGTTCTCCCTCCCCACCCCCCACCACCAACACCGCTGACCCCCCTGTCTCAGTGGCGAGGAAACACGGTCACGTGTTGATTCTGCACAAACATGCCGAGGTCAAAGTTCACAGGCGCATGACCCTCACCGTACTTTCATCCCGCCTGACGTTACATATTTCCTAAAATTGTAAATGACATAAAATAAAATAATAATCTATTTGGAGTAGTGACATCACAAAACGGTTATTGCCGCCTTTGATCTTTTGATTCCTTTGATGTTCCTTTGTGGTGGAGCTTGGGGCTCAGCTTCGATAGTCTCTGATTCCTTTGATGTTCTTCTTGGGGTTGGAGCCGGGGAAATCAGCCTCAAGAGTGCCTGTCATGTTTCTTTCTTTGGGCTGAGCAGAGACGCTGAAGTGGAGGGCGCAGTAGATTAACTTTTTCTTCTGTTCATCTTGTAGACAGACAAACACAAATATAGATTAATAAACACTGGATTGGACTCCTCTGTAGATGAGCGACAGCAGCACCGCTCTCATCGGACTCAGAACCCGTCCTTGCTGGGAAGAATTTCAACAAATGAAAAAATAAAATATATATATTCTATTTGTATTTGAAAGTAGTTTTTCGATGTATCAGTTTCTCCATCACCGCCAGTACGTCTCCCTCTAGCGCCTCACAGTGGCAGAGAACCGAAGAGGACATGTGGAAACCCTCATTGGACCGGCGCCGCGTCAGTGTTGTATTCTGGTTGTTGATTGGTTCGTGAGGACTTTTCCCGCCAAACACCCCTTCCTGCGTTTTGGCCAATAGCAGAAGAGCTTGGAAAAAAGAAGCAGTTTGAGATCCATTAAATGGATCCAGTAGATCCCGACTCCAGAGGAGGAAAACCACCATAAGAGGTCAAGGGTCAAAAATGGCGCCGCAGAGCGAGGACTCTCC
This sequence comes from Lophius piscatorius, assembly GCA_009660295.1. Taxonomy (NCBI): domain Eukaryota; kingdom Metazoa; phylum Chordata; class Actinopteri; order Lophiiformes; family Lophiidae; genus Lophius; species Lophius piscatorius. The sequence goes on from VRLP01005892.1 coordinate 16,600, forward strand.
GCCTGAGATTTAAAGATTCCGGGCCTTGCAGGAACATTGGATCTGGTGACCATTGGACCACAAATACCAAACAGGAAGTAGTTTTCTGCAGAAATGAAACCTCCTCGCATCAAGAAGGTTATCGGTTTGAATCCCAATCAAGGGCTTTTCTGGGAGGAGTTAGCGTTGGTTCCTCCCAAACGTTCTATACAGGTGAACGGTACCGTTCGGTTCTAGAACCTTTCTAGTCAGCTGGACAGCTCAAAGTGTTTTACATCTGGATCAATCAAGAGGTTTGAATTCAGTCCAAATGGTTCCGGCTGACCGGGCTGACCCCCGACTCTCCTTGGCGCCGGTAACCATGAAACTGTATGATTGTTGAGTTCAAGGGTGGGTCCATTCATTCGATGAAATAGCAAAACCGAGAAAAGAGGAAGAAGTTCTAAGTTCTGGCAACAACACCAGGAAGAGACTTTGATGTCCTCTTCTTCACCCGGTCCTGGGTCAGAGGACGCCTGGTGTCAACCTGTGGTTCTGGTGGACCTTCTGTTCACACGACAACGCAGTAGAGTAAAGGAACACTGAAGATCTAAAGAATCCAGAACCACAGCCCACCTATTAAGCCCAAAAGTGGATTGAAGCGATAGAACCGTGAGTGGAGCTCGTAAGGAACCAGAAGGCGTCGTCGGATCTCAGTCCCATCAGAACCTCTTGTTGTCTTCAGGTCAAATCTAACTCATTATTAAAAGTTTGGATATCAAAAGTAGTGACCCGTCATGACTCAGCATCTACTGGGACCCAGAACCAACCAGCATCCTCAGTCAGAACCATTGAAAGTCCTGTTGAAGAATGTGACCGGACCTGTTTATAATGGGACCCGGTACCAGCGTGTGGATTCTAAAGAGTAAGGGGCCGAGGACGGAGCCCTGGGGATTATTATTTTTTATATTACTATTATTATTATTATTATTATTGTTTTTTTTAAATTGTTTTTTAATCATCTTTTAGCCAGAAAAGTCAGTATTTTAGAGGTTTAAGGGGATTAACTGGATCAGAACCAAAACTTTGACCCTAATAATAATGAATTAATAACTTTATTGTGTTTTGAACTGAAGGGAATAATATATAATAAAACTTTTGCTGTCAGTCTTTTAGAACAATTCTACTTCCTGTTTGTACAGGATATGAAATTAAAGTTCCCTGTTCCGGGATGATGAAGACGATGCTGAAGCTCGAACCACTAAACTCCAGATTTTAACGATGGATCTTTGACCTGGAGGCCAAAAAGCTCCCGTTAATCCCGGTTCATCCAATCCCTCCCAGAACCGGCCGGCTCCGGCGCCGCGTGGGCATCCCGCGTAAATAAACAGTCGTTACTGTGTTATTGTGTTGGTGGGCCGGGGTCAGCGGGGGCCCGGGGCCCCCTGGAGATCTGATGGAATCTGTTCTGGTGATGTTGGGAAGGGAAGGTCGCTTATTGTCCAAACCCGCTACCCCGCCACCCATGCGGCCTGTATGCTAGCACAGGAAGCGGCCCGTTATGGCGCCCAGCACCCGCCTCCAGTCCCACGCTCACATCATTGTTTGCTGCTGTCTCCTCCTCCTCCTCCTCCTCCTCCATCAGGTAGCTGTCAGATCCCAGCAAACCTCAGGCATTGTCCCGCTGAAGCAGCTTCTGTCTCTGAGCGCTGAGGCGGCCCAGAGGTCCAAGTCACAGAACGCAGCAGGGGCCAGAATCCCGTCCAGTCCGTGAACCTGTCAGAACTCTCCTCCTGGTTCTGGAGGGCCGTCCCCCACACAAAGCTGCATTGTTGCAGGATGTTTGCCTTCAGAACCGGATGTTAGTGATCAGACCCGAGGGAATAATGTCAGCGCCAAACTCTGGGTTTAAGGGACTAATAAATGGAATTAACAATAAATAAAATGGAGTTAATAATAAATTAAATAAGTAGAATTAAATAATAAATAATGAAATAAGGAAAATATACCATCATTTAAAAAAAACTTTAATACATTTTTTTTTTAAATAAATAAATAAACTTAAAATATAATAATAATAATAATGAATATTTTTTAATATACGTAGGAAAACATAATGAAACTATTTCCCCTCTTCAGATTCACCCCCGAGGATTTATTAAAATAAAGTCTATCGTCCTATCAGGGGCGGGTCTCTGCCGCCCCCTGGTGGTCGTTCACCTGAGCTGCAGGCCGTTTTTCACACAATGACAGTGTGGAGCAGCGCGAGCTCAGCACCGTCTGGATCACGGCTGAGATTCTGTGAGGAGGTTCGGAGCCGCAGCTGGACGCGTCTTCTCTAGAACCAGGAAATAAGAACCAGGTTCATCTAAGGACGGATCTGGGCCCCTCATGTCCGGGATGACGAGCAGCAGCCGGTACCGACACCGTGCCCCGCGGTCGGGTAAGACAACCGTGATCAACTCACGCTGCTTGTTGATGATGAATTATCGGTTAATCGATCTTCTGGTTCGTTTCATGGTCTCGTCCCCGCTGCGGATCTCATGACCACGATGGTGGGGGGGGCTTCACGGCAGATGATGGAGAGGTAAGGGGCTCACAGTGATGAGGGGTCGCCTCACAATATCATGTGAGAAACTGGTCAGCCATAACATTATAACCCCTGACAAGTGAGGTCAGGGTAGCATGGATGATCTGGTTACCGTGGTTACCTGTCAGTGAGCGGGGTTTATTATCTGGTTACCATGGTTACCTGTCAGTGGGTGGGGTTTTATTATCTGGTTAAGGTGGTTACCTGTCAGTGGGTGGGGTTTTATTATCTGGTTAAGGTGGTTACCTGTCAGTGGGTGGGGTTTAACAGGCAGCAGGTGAGTGTTCGGTCCTGAACGTCAGGTTGGAGGCAGGAAAAATGGACAAGTTCAACGACCTGAGAGACTCTGGGATCGGATCAGAGCACCACGGACCGGACAGCGTGACCTCTGACCCCTGTCCACTGCTGAATGTTCCTACAAGAGGTGGAGATGCACCGCCTTCATATCCTCTGCTTTCATAACGCGCTCCTTCATCCTGTTCCTCTCCCTCCACACCGTCTTGGACATCGGCGCTGAGTCAGCGGCGTGATCAAAGACTCTTGATGTAACGTTCGGGGGACGAATCTGCAGACAACATGTCAACATGCCAGAGACCCTCCTCACACACACACACACACACATACACACACAGCCCCCCCTCCAAATAACGCTCTGCATCACATTCAGCTTTAAAAACCTGGAAGAAGTTTGGAGGAATGCGATGCTTGATGGGAAAAGAGTGGTGCGGCATCTGTCTCATCTGTATCAGGAGTGCCGTCAGGCCCCGCCCCCTCCTCAGGTAGGCGCCTGCCACTGCGTTACAAATCCATGGGAGACCCTCGGGCTCTTCTCCACCGCTTCAATAAAGCATGAGGGGCTGGTGGCGGCGTCCTACAAACACGACAAATGAGCCGTGGATGAAGACCTGACCCACTTCAGGAGCAGGGTTCTCCCCCGCGAGCCACAATGGACTGACCTACATGTCTGCTGAAAGATCAAAAGGCTGCCGTCGAGATTCTGATCCAATAACATGGAGATAAAATCATGAATTAGACATAAAATATTCCAGACAACTTTAATTCCCGTCACGGGAGAATGTTCTGAGTTCTGAGTGCATTCTGGGAAAGCAGCTCCGTTCTCGGCGATCATCTCACTCCGGTCCGTGATCCGCCGCTCGTCTTCATGCTCCCTGAGAATATCTTTCCCTTCAGGCGGCTCAGAAGATCGCTGTAAAAAATGTTAAATCTAAATGTTTTTAGATGTTAAATCTGAATCTAGATCTAAATGTTGAAAAGGAATATTTAGAAAATATGCAAATTTACATTGACGTCTGCAGGAGTACCAAATTAAAGCTTGATGAAGAAAACCTCTTCTTCACACCTCTCCTTTAGCTGCAATCCGGTTTCTGATCTGGTTCTGAGCCACTGACTGACTTGGAATAACCCTGGCGCCTAAAAACGGGTTCTGGGTTAAAAGCAGGAAGCGGTGATGTGAGAAGCAGAACCTAAAAGCATGAAACGAAACCGAGTCGTTTTCACCGGACCTGGTTTGTTCTTCAAGCGTTTGATAAAGTTCTATGATATTTTTAAACCTGCGGTTTTCCTCCTCGAGCTTTTATGTTGTTACTTCAGCTGATGTCAACATAAATTTGCGTATTTACTTAACATTTAGGTCCAAGATTTAGATTTAGCTTTAAAATTTCGATTTAACATTCACATTTAAAGTTTATATTTTAACATTTACATTTAACATTTAGATTTAACATTTACATTTAAAGTTTATATTTTAACATTTACATTTAACGTTTAGATTTTACATTAAGATTTAACATTCATATTTAACATTTATATTTAAAGTTTATATTTGAACATTCATATTTAACATTTATATTTAAAGTTTATATTTGAACATTCATATTTAACATTTATATTTTTAACGTTTAGATTTGAACATTTAGATTTAACATTTAGATTTGAACATTTAGATTTAACATTTAGATTTTTAACGTTTAGATTTGAACATTTAGATTTAACATTTAGATTTGAACATTTAGATTTAACATTTAGATTTGAACATTTAGATTTAACATTTAGATTTTTAACGTTTAGATTTGAACATTTAGATTTAACATTTAGATTTGAACATTTAGATTTAACATTTAGATTTGAACATTTAGATTTAACATTTGTATCTAAATGCGGTAAACCTTTCTGATAAAATCAACATATTCTACTTTTACAAACCGTGTGGACGGCGCTCACCGTTTCCACGACGACAGTCGTCACATCTTTCAGGTTCAGAGCCTGTTTTTGGAGAAACCCTTTAAATGTTAGTTTCCAACATAAAACATTTAGAAAACAACAACAACTGATAACTGATGCATTTTTTTGTTGTCGATTACTTTAAGGAAAAAGATTATGTCGGTTTCGCTACGCTGCCCAACCAGCTGCACAGGAAGTCTGTGAAAAAGGGGTTTGACTTCACGCTCATGGTGGCAGGTGAGAGACGCTACACTGTAAAATAAAATAATTCCACCGGTGACACAGGGGAAAAAATCTATTTAAAGTTTTAGTCTCAGTAAAAGTTAAGTTTTTTTTTTTTATTACCAGTGAAAAAAATTCTTAATTTTTTACAGTGTAACTTGTTATAATGAAAGGTGATTTTTGATTTTGTGATCCAGGTGAGTCCGGTCTGGGTAAGTCCACTCTGGTGAACAGCCTGTTCCTCACGGATCTCCACAAAGACAGGAAGCTGCTCAACGCTGAGGGTGAGTCTCCTCCCACGCCTCCTCCCCTCAGCTCACACTGCACTGTAAAAACAAAGGTGTATAATTTACAGTAAAGTAAATGTATATTTAACATTTATATTTTACATTTAAGTATTTATATATACTTGCTTGTGACATTAAAGCATGTTTGTGTTATTTTACCTAAAAAATGTCATTTACACTGTAAAACTCCATTTTCAAAATATTCTTACTGTAAAAAATAAAGTTATTTACTGTTTCTTACTTTAACTTCTACCGTTTTACTTTTCTTTCTCTTACTCTCACCTTTCAACCGTTTTTTTTACCGTGATTTTGAGCTCCAGGTTTTTTGCAGTGTGTCGACCCCTGACCTTTAACACCTGCTGATCTTCTGCTGCTGCAGAGCGCATCAACCAGACGGTGGACATCACCAGACACACGGTGGACATCGAGGAGAAGGGCGTGAAGCTGAAGCTGACCATCGTGGACACGCCCGGCTTCGGCGACGCCGTCAACAACACGGAGAGGTGGGTTCAAAGTCGGGCTCAGATTATAACGTACGATCAAACCTTACGGCGCCGTTTAATTAGTTTATTAGTTATTATCTTATGGTCTGGAGGGTTTAGTGACATCTAGTGGAGAAGTTCCACATCCCAACCAAGAGACTCCTTGTTGATCCGATTTCATTCGGGCGGGACATAAAACCCGTCCCTCGCCGTCTCATCCGTCTGTTGAGTCTCTGGTTCTGACTTAAAGATGAAGGATCACAAGTTCGTGACTTAAAAAACAACAAAAAACGAGCCATAACATTAAGACCAGCTGCCGTATATTGTGTAGTTCCCCTTGAAACAGTTCTGTAATGTCTGATGGTGGTGGTGGTGGCTGACGACTCTGCTGAGGATGTTAAAAATGATGGAGATCTGCGGGAACTGGGCTCATAGTAACATCCTTAAAGATCTAAACACTGAAATAAACTAGATGTTACTACCCCGTACCGAAGGACAGTCTGGTTACGTGAGTAAAACGTGGGACTGTCCCTTTAATGGCGAGGGGGAGGGGCTCCAGTGAAGACGGTCAGGTGTGGTTGTGTTTCTGTAGCTGGAGGCCGGTGACGGGTTACATCGAGCAGCAGTTTGACAACTACTTCAGAGACGAGAGTGGACTCAACAGGAAGAACATCCAGGACAACAGAGTCCACTGCTGCCTGTACTTCATACCGCCGTTTGGACACGGGTAACACACACACACACACACACACACACACACACACTTAACATTAGGATAGACACAAGAGGACAGACAGGAGGACGGACACAGGAGGACACACACACAGGAGGACACACACAGGAGGACACACACACAGGAGGACACACACAGGAGGACACACACAGGAGGACACACACAGGAGAACACACAGGAGGACACACACACAGGAGGACACACACAGGAGGACACACACAGGAGGACACACACAGGAGGACACACACAGGAGGACACACACACAGGAGGACACACACAGGAGGACACACACAGGAGGACACACAGGAGGACACACACACAGGAGGACACACACAGGAGGACACACACATGTTGCTGGTTCTCCTCCAGGTTGCGTCCGGTGGACGTGGAGTTCATGAAGGTCCTGCAGGACAAGGTCAACGTGGTTCCTCTCATCTCTAAAGCGGACTGTCTCACTCCCACAGAGATCAAGAGACTGAAGGAGAAGGTGAGACAAACACCTGGACGACAATGTACTCAGATTACAAAGTAATCTATTACCAGCAGATTTGACCCGTCTGCACTGTGGGACAGGACGTATGCTAACAACAATGTTCTGGCCTTTGGGTCCAATCAGCCAAAACATTAACACCACTCACGACTGAACTCAGAATTACGTGGATGACCTGGTTACCGTGGTTACCTGACAGTGGGCGGGACCTTTGGTGCTGGAATAATGGACAACATAAAGATCTGAGAGACAAAATGTGTTGTCTAGACGACTGGGTCAGAACGTCTCCGGAACTGCAGGTCTTGGTGGTCCTGATCTGCAGTGTGTGTGTGTGTGTGTGTGTGTGTGTGTGTGTCCCTTCCAGCTGAGGGAGGAGATTGATAAATACGGGATTAAGATCTACCAGTTCCCGGACTGTGACTCTGATGAAGACGAGGAGCTGAAGCGACAGGATAAAGAGCTGAAGGTGAGCCGGGTCCGGGTTCAAGAGTCAGAACCACACGTCTCAGTTTGATGTTTCAGGGGAATCTCAGAGAGGAAGAGGAGCAGCGGCTCTTCACACAAACATATAATCCTGTTTATTCCATGTCTTCGTCTTCTGTGAGTCAAACACACGGATGATGATGATGATGATGAAGGTTGATTATCGATACAAATATGACGAAGGAGTTCCTCCTCCCTCATGAGGAGAAACTCCTGACCCCGCCCCCTCCTCAGGTCGGAGCGGACCTTCGCAGACCTGCTGTCTGGAGGACAGGAAGTAACGCCTGCGGGTTCTTCTTCTTCTTCTTCCTCTTCCTCCTCCTCCTCCTCCTCCTCCTCCTCTGATGTTCTGTGACGCAGGACAGCGTCCCCTTTGCAGTGATCGGCAGCAACGCCGTGGTCGAGGCCCGGGGTCAGAGGTTACGAGGGCGGATCTACCCGTGGGGCGTCGTGGAAGGTGAGGAGGAAGGTCCATCTCAACCTTCTGCTCGGCAGGTATGGACCCGGCGCCGACGCTGATCTGTGCTCCTGTGTGCAGTGGAGAACCCGGCCCACTGCGACTTTGTGAAGCTGAGGACCACACTGATCCGAACCCACATGCACGACCTGAAGGACACGACCAGCGACGTCCACTATGAGAACTTCAGGGCCCGGAGCATCCAGAACATGACCAGGTAGGAGAACATCTGGACCTCAAGGCGCCAGAACTTTTAGTGCGGCTCGTTTGGACTAAATATGAAGGTCACGTGACTTAAACTTGGGTCAGAAGTTCATGTGATGTCACGACATGAAGCGCCTCCGTAGGACGCAGGGCCGGATCTAGCGGGGGGCTCAGGGTGCCCCAACGCCCACCACGGCTTTGGTTTTGGATCATCTGGCCCCGTTTGTTTTTACAGAACTATTGGACTTTTTTCGTTTGAATCCTCACGGGTTTTAATCTGTCTTAAAATGTCTCGGCCCATCGGTCCAGCGGGACATCAAAGGGTTAGTCCTGCTCCCATAATTCAACAGGTGGACAGATTTCTGCGATGGCGATGGCGTCCCTCACGTTGACCCGCTGTCTTACAGTAAGATGGCTGCGGACCGGCGGGCGGAGAGCCCCATCCCGCTCCTGCCGCTGTCCACGCCAGACGCCGAGAAGGAGAAGCTCATCATAAGGAAAGACGAGGAGGTGAGTGTGAGAACCGAGCCGAGGCGGCGGTGACGTAACGCCGCAGACGCCATTCTGACTCGATGAGTCATTACGTAAGCTGTCCGTCATCCCTCTGGCCCCGCCTTCTCTCTTTCTCTCTGCCTGCAGCTGAAGAGGATGCAGCAGATGCTCCAGAAGATGCAGCAACAGATGCACGAGCAGGAGGTGTGACCTCTGACCTCTGACCTGCGACCTCTGACCTCTGCTGTCACACAAACGCAGGATTCACAGAAAAAGCCATCCATCCGTCCGAGACGACCGATACATTTCACCCGGATTCTCAAAACAATAGCTGGAGGAGTAGAAGGGCATGCTGGGAAATGTATTTCTACTGAACTTTTTCAGGAACTTAGATTTTTGTTTTTCTTTGGATACAGTCGTAAAATATAAATAATGGTTTTAGCCGAGTCATCGTTGTAGAGAGTAGAAAGTAGAAATACCTGCAATAATAAACCACGACATCTTTCACTACCGAGCCAGAACCGGCCCCAGAATCCGGCACCAGGACCCAACAGGACTTTGATTCGGTCGGCTCTCAAACCTTTTCAAGCACCTTCTGGAATTTCTGTTGATTTTGGCATAGTGTTCTACTGGTGAGACACAGGAGACCACTTCCTGTGTCTGAAGATGCGCCGCTGAAGTGATGATGTGTTAGAACCGGGCTGGTGGTGATCGGGTCGGGTTGGGTCCAGTCCAGCTGGAACCGGTTCTTAATGCAGTTTGGGGGCGGAGCCTCTTTCACACGGATCCAACCGGTGACAAAGTCTCTGGGACTGAGACGTAAAAACAATCATTACATTCTGTCAACAATAATAACAATTAAATGTGTGTTTAATAATATTAAGGATCCGTTTTTCTCACCGGCCGGTGGTTCTGTTCAAAGTTTAATCAAATACCTGCAGAGAAACTGAAAAACCCTCTTTGTAATAATAATAATAACAACAACAGTGATAATAAACTTTGTTTGTATCGCAGTATTTTCAAAACCTGAAGCAACAAAAAGACTAAAAAATAAAATAAAATGTTTGTTTTCATCTAAAAGGAGTTTTTTCTTTCTGTCAATCAATAAAAACTCTTTGTTCAGGATATTTATGTAGAATAAGTATTTAAGTTCAACAAATGGTTACAAATTAAGATATTAAAATATATATAATAAAAGAAAACAGGAAATAGATCCAAGTATAATAAAAAAAGATACAGAGAGGAGATGACCTTTGACCTTTGACATGAGAAATAAACATTTACAAATATTCCGTATAAATGGTGAAAATATTGAAAACATTCAGCTGATGCTAAGCAGCATTAGCGTTAGCATGGAGCTGCTACATCCTTAAACAAAACAAAATAGTGACATCTCACCATGAGACAGGAAGTGGTCATAACCTCGGCTGCACATGACCCGATCCACCTCAAATTTCTCATGACGGATAAAAGTCCCGCCCTGAAGACGTCTGGATGAAATAAATAAATAAATCAGATTTGGATTTATCATAGCGCCACCTAGTGGCAACAGAAAATGTGTTTTATACTTTGTTGCATTACATCATTAACCACGCAGTGTTCAAACCGGGTCACGGACCTCAGAACTATCTGGACACGCTTTGCTGTGAAGGACGTGGTGTGGGCGTGGCTGGATGGCGAATTTTGATGAGTCACCGTGAAAAATCAAGGTGGCCAGAACTCCAGTGCTCGTGGTCCGATCTTCACCAAACCCCCCAGGATTTATGAAAGTCCCGCTTCCAAGGGGGGGAAGTGAAAAAAAAATCAAGAGGAAATTATATGTTTTATACTTTGATTAATTCCTACTGACAGGAAAGACTTGTTGGGGCTCCGCCCTGAAGACGACAATATTCAGTTACAGTGACGGCGCCACCTGCTGGTCACAGGACCAGTTGGCAGCGGCACACGGGTCGACTCTGCTTACATTATTAGGTTTGATCTTTAACTTTATTTCCTAAAAATATTATTACTTTATTTACTTTATTTATTTATTATTACTTATTACTTTCTTTGAGTTTATTTTCCCAACATTTAAATTCATGTTTAAAATGAGTTATTCTTATTTTATAAAATGGAATTTGTATTATAATGTTGATAATTTAATTCTCATTTATTTTAGATTTTTTTTTTGGTAATTATTATTATTTTTAAATTGTGAATTTATTTTGCCTTTTTTTTTACTTTTTCTTTTATATCAAATCATTTTGATTTGATTTGTTTTCCCTTTGTTTGAAGTGTCTTGAATTAAATATCATTTATAATATTTCTTTCGTATTTCGTTGTCTGATATGTTGTTGTTTTTCTTTTGTAAAGAATAATTTGCATGTTTGTTTGTTTTGATTTCTTTTTTCGAAATGGATTTATTTTTAAATGAACATTTATTTCATATTTGTGAGGCTCCTCTGGGCTTCTGCCGTCGACTATAAAACATTTTAAAAGAAATACCCAAAAATGAATAAATAAATATTTCAATCCTGTGAAATCAGTTGAGGGGGCCTGGATCCACCCCTGCCCCTGGGCCCAGTAGAGTCTAGGAGCGGCCCTGCTGGTTCTAAATATTGAGGCGTAAAAGGGGCCGGACGACCCCGACTACCAGCCTCCGTCGAGGGGCTGAACTCTGAGCGGAGCTCCTGCGTCTTTCTCTCGGTGGAAATCCTCTGGAAGCCCCTGCGGACCCACTGCGGAACTTTCCTCTGCGGGTCCACTGGAGCCCGGACGGCTGCAGCCGTGAGCAGAAGCCGGGATGGAGCGGAGCGGAGCCGCAGAGGAGGACGGCGGCTCGGTATGGAAGCAGTTTCAATCCAGAGCCAAGCCGCTCCTTCCGGGAAGACCTGGATCCCGAGAACCCGAGGACCGGAGGGAGCGAGTGCCCTGGATGTTCCGGAGGATGAAGCGGAGGGATCCCCTCCTTCTGGACCGGGTGATCTCCTCTTCTCAGCCCGACTTGTTATTTTCCTCCCCGCTGGATCCAGACGCGGAGGAGGCGCAAATATGCGGCAGAGCCGACGGACCGCAGCTCCGGTCCTCCAGCAGCGACAAACCCACGGTGGCGCAGCTGGTCCAGGGCCACCACAAGAGCTCCTCTCTCGGGTCTGCGTGCCTGGAGAGGCTGGTTGGACCTCCAGGAGGAGGAGGAGGAGGAGGAAGAGGAGAAGCGGCCACAGCTGCTGCGGCTGCGGGAGAACAGCTGGAGGAGCAGTCGGTAAGCTCTACCGGAGAAACACGGCGGAATAGTCCTTTATTTTTATTACCGTTTCTGTTATTATTATTATTTCTGTTATTATTATTAATTCTATGTATATTTTATTTTAATAGTAAACCTTATGATTGTTGATATATATGTATTTTTATAAATATTTATTTTTACATTTATATTTAAGATATGGTTAATTTAATCAATCAGTTTTGATCATTATTATCATTAATAATATTTATAATCTATTTATATTCTTAGATATTGTTATTTTAATTAAGAATTTATACTTGAAATGATTATTTTTAATATATATTATCAAATGAAATATACTTGATGTGATCATTATAACAGTTTTTATTCATTTGTATATTTAATTGTATTATTACAGATGTTATATTATATCTTTGTATTTAATATTTGGGTTATTATTATGATTAGGACTATTTATTAAATAACGCGGGGGGGGGGGGAACTCTACGCCCCTCCAGAAACTGAACTCAGGAACCTCCAAACCTCCAGGATCCGCCTCGGGCCAAAATCAAAGGAAATTCCGGTCGATTGAATCTGACTCCTGGATTGAAATCCATCCGTCTGGGTTTTGTTCGAATGGCGTTTTCTAAAGGCCCCTTTTCAAAGCGGGCCTTTAGTCCAGCCCTCGGTTTCGTGTAAACGGAACCACCTGACCTTTTCGGACAGAACGGCGTCTCCTGTCAATCAGACTGTCTGTAACGGACCTCTGCAGGAGTCTGTTATTGATGGAGCAGCGGCTGGCTCACCTGTCCCCGGGCTGAACGTGAAGACAAACACCTGGGAGGGTTTAATCAGAACTATTTGTCTTTCTTTCAGCGCCGAGGGCAGAACTAGCAGAACAAAACCCGAATATCTCGCTCAGAGAAGTTCAGCAGGGTTACTGGGGGAGTGTTTGTTCATCCTCACGCCGATGTCATCCAAACCTTCTCCAGAACTTTGTAAAACCTCCCGCCGCTCTGACGGAGTTCCGGAGGAATCTTGGGCCGGTCCGGTTCTATAATATTCCTGGTTCAAACCCCATGGGAGGTTTTTTCTGGGATTGAGGTCATGTGACCTTTACAGCTGTTCTAGAATATTCCCAGATTTTTCATTGATCCAAAATGCTAGCTTGAGTGCCTGTTAGCAACTTTAGCTATGATAGCTGTATTAGATAACGTAGGCTGGGATGGCTGACTTGACTGTAACAGTGACAACTGATGCTACCTAGCGTTAGCAATGGTCCCCAACATTACTATTAGCCACATTTATTAAGTGTAGCTGAAATGAGCTCACTTCAGCGATGATAGCTAACTTTACCAATTTGAATCTTTGATAGCTAGCTTTCGCTTTCATGAGCGATAATAGCCCATATGAGCTAACTTGAGCGATGCTATCTAACATTGACCGACTTAAGTGTCGGTAGCCAACAATAGCTTAATTCAGGGATGATAGCGGTTATTAGCTAACATTAGCGATGGTAGCCGATTAGACCTAACATTAGCAATGGTAGCTAATATGAGCTAGACGGTAGCCAACATGAACTAACTTTAGTAATAGCCAAATTTAGCAACAACAGCTGACATTAGCTAACTTTAGTTAGCTATGTTAACTTTCATTGCTAAAGTGTTGGTAGCTGACATCAGCTAACTTTTTATGATAGCATATATCAGCTAACATAATTGGTAGCTACAATCAATGACGTTGAAAATAAGTGACTAACATTAGTGATGATAGCTTTTCCTATGATTTTGGGTAAGCGGTGGTGAACTTCCCTGAGGTAAAGGTCTTCTAAGTTCTTGAGGGTTGTCTTTGAACTCTTGGTTGAACCTTAACCTCTCTCCAGTCCTCTCATTTTAGCCGCCGTCAGTCAGGCTTACTGCAGTGGAGGATTATGGTCCGGCAGAACGGTTCCTGCTCTTCATCCCTCCCACTTTAGTCTTTGAACTCTGATGGCACTCGGCCGAGCATCATCTCCCTCCGCTACGTCTTCCGTGTAGTCACCTCCACCTCACTTCGTCTGTATCATCCACCCTCTTCGAATCCTGGATCTCTTCCTGAGCGAGGCCGCGGTGGTGGAGTCCCGTCTAGCGATTCGAGGGTTACTTCGTTGCTTCTCTAGTGATGACTCCGCCTCCTTCGCTTCCACATGTGGACGCCTGCTGTCGGTGAGAACGTGGATTTTCATATCTTAGCCAAGTCACTGAGTCAAGTGATGGTAGCTGACATTAGCTAACTTTAGCGATGATAGCTGACTTTGGCTAACTTTAGCGATGATAGCTGACTTTGGCTAACTTTAGCGATGATAGCTGACTTTGGCTAACTTTAGCGATGATAGCTGACTTTGGCTAAGTTTAGCGATGATAGCTGACTTTGGCTAACTTTAGCGATGATAGCTGACTTTGGCTAACTTTAGCAATGATAGCTGACTTTGGCTAAGTTTAGTGATGATAGCTGACTTTAGCTAACTTTAGCGATGTTAGCTGACATTAGCTAACCTTAATCTTTGTTGTATTGGACGGCGTCTTTTGAACGGCGTTCTGAGGAATAATCGCCAGCGTGCTGCTGCTCTGTGCGGCCGTGTATGATCGTGAATCATGTTGGATCATACTTCCTGTCTGGTTCCCTCTGTTCGAGGCGTCTCTCCACTTCCTGTATCGACCACGGCGGTCTGTATCGGCAACTAGATTGACGTTAATGGACCCCTGAGGTTAGAGCATAATCTGCTGTCCACATGAAGAAGATCTACGGTTCAGATCTCCTCTGTGCTTTATTGACTCTCTAATCTAATGACCTCTTTGGAGGAGTTAGTAACCCTGAATCCTGACACAAGACAAGTGCATGATGGGATTGTGCGTGTTGCTATTCTCCGCCGGGTGCTTTCTGATTTGACCACTGCTAATCTCTCCTAAGCTGCTTACTACCGCCGTGATGAAACTCGCTGACTCGGCATTCTCATTCATACCTGCAGAGGTATTCAGGGATAAAAGTATTTGAACAGTGTATTCAATTTCCTCGCCGCATCGCCGGCAGACATGAGCACATGACGGCGGCGACGGATCCACGATCAACACAAGCCGATGATTCTTATTTCCTTAAACTAACGGTGGGTTTGAGTTTCTGAGAAGGAATTATTTAGACAAACGGTGAGAACTGGAACAGATAACGTCAGATCTGAAGATCATGTTGGGTGTTCCAGGTCCCCACTAGTTACAACCTACCAAAGATACAACCTACCAAAGATACAACCTACCAAAGATACAACCTACCAAAGATTCAACCTACCAAAGATTCAAAGATACAACCTACCAAAGATTCAAAGATACAACCTACCAAAGATTCAAAGATACAACCTACCAAAGATACAACCTACCAAAGTTACAACCTACCAAAGATACAACCTACCAAAGATACAAAGATACAACCTACCAAAGATTCAACCTACCAAAGATACAACCTACCAAAGATACAACCTACCAAAGACACAACCTACCAAAGATACAACCTACCAAAGATTCAAAGATACAACCTACCAAAGATTCAAAGATACAACCTACCAAAGATACAACCTACCAAAGACACAACCTACCAAAGATACAAAGATACAAGCTACCAAAGATACAACTTTACAAAGTGGTCTTTGGTGAACCAGCAAACCAACTAACTAGCCAACCACCCAACCCAGAAACCAACAAACAGATAAAGCAGCGGGACCCCTGAGGAGACCTCCTCGGTGGAGGTACCCAGAGGTGTCGTCCTCTGCTGGTGATGATGAAGAATGAAGGTTAGCTCCACCTTTCAAACCAGAACCCTTCACTCAAATCGGGTCTAACTGCTTCATCGTCATGTTTTCATCTTAGCTTTCGTTTCGTCCTCGTTTCTTGTTTCCTGTCCCTCCTCTGACTGAAGGTGGCGCCGACACAAACCCACTTCCTGTCAGTACAAACCGCTGCTGCCGCGAGGGCCTGACTGTTCAGTCGGGATAGAAACATGAGCTAAAGTCGACCCGTAGTTCTTATTTAACAACACCCTGTCATAACCGGTCCCGGCCCACATAAACAGGCTCTGCCCAGCCTGCCAGTCCTCCTCGTATCAAACAGGAAGCTCTCCGTGATTTTATGATCCAAGTCTGCCCAGAGGAGTTACAAAATACCACAACAGAATATCTGAGGAGGAAAGAGGGAGTTTCATAACGCAGCAACGGATTCCTCTTACATCAGAACCAGATATATCACATGATCCGCTCCTCCTTTCTTCAGTTTCCTGGACCTGGACTGTTTCACCGTGTGAACCTGGACTGTTTCAC
>VRLP01005893.1:0-32749 GCA_009660295.1 Lophius piscatorius
GCTCCTTCACCCCAAGTGTGTGAAGGAGCGATATCGCCGATCTTTCCTTCCTGCAGCAGTCAGACTCCACAACCAGCACTGTTAGCAACACACACACACACACACACACACACACCTACACAACTACACACACACCTACCTCACTTGCACTTTGCACTATGGGACAATACACTTCCCAACATGTCCACAACTGTACATTTAATTTAATTTAATTGCACATAATGCTCTGCTATTCTGTTATTCTGTATTCTGTATCCTGTAACATGCTCTGCTGCTGTAACCCTGCAATTTCCCCATTGTGGGACTATTAAAGGTTATCTTATCTTATCTTATCTTTACCTGTGTGCTGGAGATGCTGCCATGACTACATGTCTCCTCTTGGGGATTAATAAAGTCTCTCCATCTATCTGTCTATCTATCTAACTATGTATCTTATTCTCTACTGATGTACTCAAACTGAGGAGGAGTGAGTCAGGAGAGGAAGAATTTCTGGAGGGATTTTTCCTCCATCTCTCACCTGGGCCCTCTCTCATTGATTTGCTACTCCCAACTTTATTCTTACAGACTCACGTTAGCACTCAGGAGGAGTCAGCCAATTACCAATGAATTATTGACGAGGAGCATGTCGACCCCCGGTTACTACCATCGCCTCCTTTCCTTCTCCTGCTCCTCCTCCTCCTCCTTTTTCTCCATCCCGCTGCCTGCTCCCCTCCCCTCCCCTCCCATCACCCTCCTCCAAACAATCCTTTTCTTTTCATTTTTTTCTTTTTCTACTTGATGTTCTTCTTTCCACTCCTGATATACTGATACATAATCCCCATCTCGTCCTTCATTTTCCCTTCTTCCATGGCCTTTTCCTCTTTCCCTATCTTTCATTTCCTTCATTCTTCTTTTGCTCCCTCTCCTGGTGAGGCTGGAGGTAAAATAAAGCTTACACAAACAAGTATACACGGTAAGGCTGGGTCTTGTAAAGAATCCCAATATCTTCTCTTTACTGTACATCGTGTGTTTCAGCGGTCTTAATAAGGCCTAATTAGGGCAGCTTTATCTCAGTGGGTTCCCTTTAGACTCCTTAGGTCAAGCCGCTCCTCCGTAACGCAAAACAAATCGTCAACTCCCCACAAAAAAAGTGAACAGCTGTGCGGTATCTGTGCTCTCATGACATGCAATCGAGTAAAAATCAAGAGCACAAGCTTTATCTGACACTTGATGTTTTAAGTTAGCGGACAAGTCTTGGATTCGCCGCACAACTGTGTTTCTGGACATACTACCATTGGTGAATTCCTGCATTTCACTCCGGCCACATTATTCCTGCAACCTTAGTGAGGCACAAGAAAGGTTTCCCGTGTTGAACAGTGAGTTATGCGACCTCGTAACTGGCTACTGTGGCATTTTTTTGTGTTTTGTCAGAACGGGAAAAATACTGTTGTTGAGCTAGCAGGCTAGCTGCTATTTGAATTCTGTGCATTCTGTTCAAACATTCTGTTTTTCGCTCGGCGCCCGTGTAGGACGTGTAGGTCTGATGTTTGGTTTCATAGTGTCTTTGTACATTATAGTCTTTCATCACTGCAACAGTTTCATTGCAAATCAAATAGACCAAATTTCATTGGTCACCTGTAGCATCCTTTTTCTTTGATTGCTCTTGTTTTGTGGATAAGCTGCCTCCAGACAGTAGCTCCACCTATTGTTAAAACTAAGAAGTAAAATGTTGTCAAGCACAAGTTTCATGTTTGGGCAAAGTTTCATTTTATTTTTAGAATTTGCTTCATCTAGAAATGGACCACGGGCCGCAGTTGGCCTGCAGGCCGTAGTTTGGACACCACCACTGTAGAGCGATTACATGCCTGACATGATCTCACTTCATGTTTGTTGTCATTATCAGAAAAAGATGGAACCACTTGTTTGTTCCCAAATCTTTGAGCAGCGGTGACGGTTCCATGACGGTTCCATTAGTGTGCTTGGACAAAGGTCAGGGTTACACTGGACTTGTTGGTGGCCTTGGAAATGTGACGGGGGAATTTACAGCATCTGTACTGGCTGGTCTGTAATCAGCTCTTGGATTTCAGAATTCTTTCGAATGGCTAAATGTGGTGCTCGATTGGTTATGGATATGATTGTATTAATTACACTGATGAAGGGGAAATGGAGCAGCTCCACTGAGCGGGTTTATGTTGCTCTGTATCGCTAAATGTTCCTGTTAATTGTGACTTCTTCTCTGAAGACATCTCTGCGTGGCTGGAGACAAAACTATGAGAGCAGACAGAAACTTCAGAATAAGGTGATACTTCTCTGTAGTTTCATTCCTTTCATTCAGTCACTGACATCAGATGCTGTAAAACTATGAATTGTTACTTCAAGACTGACAAAGTGAGACCATCATTACATTCCATACATTCAACTTCTTTTTAGCAATAGGTAAAAACAAACTTACTGGTTCTTAATCCAGGCAGTTAAAACTGTTCAGATGTAGCAGTTCACACTAAGTCAGTTTATATGGTTGCTTAACCAACGTCTAATATTGTAAGCTCAAATGATCACAGCAGTTTTTCCGTAACTACAAATTGTAATTTGGTCTCGATCCTAATTCTTTACTCCCAAGCTGTTTCATGTCGTGTCCATGAACAAGGACTTATTTCTGATGTTTTTGGTAAAAGAAGAAAAGGATTTATTTTCTTTAACATACTGTACGAACAAATAAACACGCCGTATTAGTGTTATTGATTAACAATAACTCCGGCTAGATCTCATATAACATCAAACTTTAAGCTTTGAGAGTTAGGATAACAGGCCAAACAAAATCTCAACACGTGGATCCATTCAATTTTCTTCTCAAATTTTATTATTTGTGTTTCCATCATTAAGCCCAGTGGAGTATTTAAAAATCCAGTTGACCAATCATCCAGCAATTTTATATAAAAAAAGTATTACAACCTTTGTCTGTGTCCCCCATCCTCCTCTTCCCCTCTTTTCTACAACTAGAGACGATTGCATTGACCGGTCATGTCTCAGACTGGTTCCGTCTGATAAATGACTCTACTCCTCACTGGAGGAGTGGAGGGAAAAATATGACCGTGTTGTCAATAATCCTTTGTCCAAGAGCTGAGAGTAGATTGGATATTGACCCAAGGATGGCTTCTCCAAGTCAGCATTTGAAATGCCTGTCATGGAATGGCACAGAAGTCCCATATTGAGTTTCTCTGCAGTAACATGCTTCCTCAAGTGTTTATTTCCCTATATAAGCCAATTATTTCTGGTGAGACACTATTCTAGAAATGAAATGTTGCAAATCACCGATAAGCAGTTTGTACAATTCACCAAGTTGTAGAAACTTGTACTGTTGTCAGTCAGAGAGCTGATGAGAACGTGTGTTGGTACCATAAGCCACTCCTCCTGACTTTACTGACATCATTGGAGCCCTGCTCCAGAACGTCTGCACCAGCAGGTTTCAATATAACAGCGCTTCTTTAGGCCTTCTATCATCTACTTAGATCCATGCATGTTTCCTCTTCATTCAGCATTCACTGTTGTTTCGGGGTGCGCTGCCTGTTTGTACCAGCCGGTCATGTGACATAACGTAACTGTGTCTACTTCTCCTGCATTTGTCCCGCTTATGTCCTGAAACTATAGACAATCTCTGCATAGCGCCACCTGGCCATGGCGGAAGTCTCTGCAGGGGCAGAGACGCCTGTATTTGAGGGAGTGGCCTGCGCAGCTAAAGAGAAGCGGTTCCCTTTGCAGGCCGCACTCTCGCCGCAACACAGAGAAGGCTGGAAGGATGTGGTTGATTTCTGAGTCCATCACCTCGCACTGTATCTTCAGCCTGAGGGTGAACAGAGGAGCAGAGATCGGTGCACAGCCCAAACTAACAAGTCAATCGGTTTCATTACAGGGGAAACATTCTATTAAAGAAACAACAGTAGAAAAAAAACAAGTATGAAAGGGAAATTAGTGATGCGAAAATTTCATTTAGTTTGAGAAGTTGCAGTTATCAGATGTCATTTTGAGAAAGAAGACCAGTCACAAAGCAGAAACAAAGGAGAGGTAAACACTGTAGATTAGAGATTAAGAATAAGAGTTTAAAGCTAATAGCAGTCAGTAGGAGGTATGTATAGTCTCTCAGAGATACAAAATGTTCAGCAGATTAAACCAAAGTTTCTGAGTCAACTTCCTGGAGTTGATAGAGTAAATCAAACATCAGGTGACATCAGGTGACATCAGTCTCACCTGCATCTCAGTGTCAACTGTCAACCAATATCTGACAAGATTAATGCAGATAAGCAGTGCAGAACAGTGAAGTTGTCTATTCGCTGCATATATATATATATATATATATATATATATATATATATATATATATGGACGCTTTAGCTGAGGGGACAGAACAACATTCCAATGACGTTTGACTGACAAACATTTTCTATACACTGAGGTTTCAGGTATTTTTTCAGGTGGGTTCCATGTACCTCTGACAGACACACCTTCAGGGTTACCTACCCTTGCAGAGCCTCCTTGGTGTTGATAAAGCGAAAGTGAGCCGGCTCACAAATGAAACCAGGTGATCTGCATGCCTCTATGCAGGACTGGCCCTCTTGAGATGCCAGCAGCCTGAGGGAGCTGAGAGGAGGCCAGGCAGAAGGAGCCTCCACATTGGAGGCCCATCCAAGAGCTGTAGAATTGGGGAGGGGCACAAACAGAGGTCCTGTGATCCTGCTGCCACCATCAGACCTAAGTCTGGAGAACTTGGCTGGGGTGAAGGGTGGCTCAGGGGCACAGAAGTCCTGGAGATGAGAGACAGGGGAACTAGTTTGTGCAATCGCAGTATTGTGATTGAAAAATTTTACTATGTATTTATTGGAGCTACATCAAAACAGTATTTATTCTTCAAAGTCTGTCTTCAAACAATACTCTCCTGACCATATGCACATTTCTGTAACCATCCCTTTAGAACCCTTCCTACCGCAAATACAAAACTACTAAGGAACCCACCACTGGTGCATTTGAGTGAAAGAGACAGTGTCCCTTATTCAGGTTATCCCGTAAATTCCCTTCTTTCTAACATTAAAGTTTGATTTTCAAACTAAAAAAATTAAACAGGCTCCTCTGCAGAACACAGGAGATATGTACTTGAAGGTTCTAGAAAAATCTTTGACAACTTCAAAGGTCTGAATATCAAATCCTTATCCGAGACAAACACACATCAGTCTGAAGTAGACTTCCGTCCATGGAAATGAAAAACATGAATTGACCTAAATAGTGAAAGACCATATTTCAGCCAAGAGCAGATAAAGGTTGTTCAGAAACTCTCCACAATTGGCTTGACCATTATTTAAAACATCTATATCACAGGAGCTGAGTTTGAAAGGTGAACGTGCCTCAATGTAAAATAATAAATGGATCTTTGAAGCCCTTCAGGGAAACATTGGTCAACAAAAGATTAAATTGTTCCTCGAGACAAGGACATGTGCGTAAACATCCAGGAAGGCCAAGTAACACTCTATTTCCATTTATTTCCCTTAAATTTAAAAGAAAGAAGGATTATTACCTCAATTAAAGAATGTAAACCATAAGCCATTTTTTAACATTGTGCAGCCCTACTATCTAGTTTGTGATTCTGAAAAAAAAAAGTTTCCTTCAGCCCATTCTTCTGTCATCATAGTCATCATCATAATCATCATCATTATCATCATCATCATGCCACACACCGCAAGGCTGTTCTTATCTACTCGTCTTTCCTCCTTATAGCCAGTAGAGCCTGACGGAGTATATATCATTCATATTGAGTAAGCTTGTAGATTAACGCTAACACTTTAGACCACAAAAATGGAGTACACACACACACACACACACACACAAACTTGCAATCTTTCTCACAAAAGTGAAACATTCAAACATTCAACTCAACGTTTTGTGAGTTGATTTTGTTCAATACCTAGAAAAAGCACCAAAAGAGCACAAACCTCCACTAAGGTACAACAATACCGGTACAACATCAAAGGAACAAGGTAAAAAAAGTACCACCTATATAACATCAAATGAACAAAGCACCACAGTATCCAGTATAAAACATCAAAGGAACAGTACCCTAGGTTTAGGAAAAATTCCTGCAGATTCCTCCATTAATGTCTGAGTTATTGTCTCTACTATCCATTCTGTTTTTAGGAGCGGTTGTGTTTGTACTGGAAAGCCATATTATGAATGTAAGGGGAATTCAGTTGACCCAAGAACTTTCTTAAATCTGTAAACCAACATAGTTTTTAGAAAGGAGGGTTAGCTGAGGTCAAAACTGAATGAATTATAACTTCTGGGGCTGGCGGTGAGGAACAAATAGAAAAGAACAGAGAAGAAATAATAAAATAATCCCTACATGGGGAAATGTAGGTCTTACAGCAGCTCCAATGTTTGGGAAATGGCAGTAAAATTGTACACTATCACTGTCAAACATTTCAAATACTAACACTAACAACTAATGCCTCTCACAACTAACCAAAGAAACAAAAAGACAAACACACAGTGAAAACACTACCTCCTTAGTGGAGGTAATGAAGAACTGGGCATTGAGAGGTGTTCGATTGGTGAAAAGAAAGTACAGTTAGCACGAAAGAGGGCGAGAGAGTCAGGACAGGTGAGTGAAAGAGAACCTGTGTGTGTGTTCTGTCCTGCGTTCTAGACTCTACCCCCACCTGACCTCACCTGATGCTGTATGAAGGAATGGACTCTCTCCAGCATCCCTTCACAGGTGTACTCATAAGGCAGGTAGGGTTCAACCTGGAAAACCGAAACACACAAACACAGTCTCTACAATATTGTTGGTTTGCACACATAAAGGTACATTTTTAACTGCTACTTCATTGTTCAAACAAATTCTAATCATCACTTTTCCTCGATCATTTCAACAGATGATGGTTTTCTATTGTCAGATTTCGGTGAAGCCTAATCACAGTGTGTCCCTGCTTGAACACCAGCGAGGCTGAATTTGCATACCAAAAGAGCACCCACTGCCGTTATGTCTGTATTGTAGCTAAAGCCCTCTTATTGTCCTTAGAAGACATGAGCTTGAAACATCAGATTGTTTAATATACAAACTGGGTTAGTGTAATTGCAATATCAGGATTGAAATACACTGACTAGCTTGTTGATATTGTGGGAATGGGCCAGGCTCTGTGCAATTAAGTTTCATTATTTTCTAAGAATCAAGAGTTATGAAGCAAACAGAATTTAGATAGGATGAGGTGGCTTGTCCTTACGTTCGAATACAGTCGACCTAACTTCTTTTGCATATTATGCCACATACACTAAATTGCATTTACCATCTGAAATTGAAGTGGTATAACACTCAACCATGTGTAAAATCAGACTTGGTCCCATTTCAATGAAAACCACCAGAAGCAAGTACGAAGGATGACGCAATTTGAGAAGTTACTGCAAATCTAATCAAGGTCTCATGGTGATGGACATCGAAGCTTTAGCCAATAATAAATAGAAGGGGACACACGCGCTTCCTGCAACAATAATATAAGTTCCTCTGATTCCTTCTGTCCCTTCATCAGGAAACCAAGGTGACTTTCAGCAAGCTGTCTTTTACCAAGGCAAACTTGGGTACTAAATACATGTTTCATCAGTTTTTTATATGAAGACAATTGATTAAGATTTTTATCCCACGAAAAAAATTACCACCTTAAAAATGAACTGAATACTGAACTGTAATTGGACCAAAGTTTATACAAACAAAAAAGGTAAGAAGGGTGGTGGGACAGAGAGATAAAGGAAGGAATGAAAAAGATAGAATGAGTGCAGAGACTACGGAAAAGGACAAAATCATGTAGTACAGAGACAGAAAGAAAAGGATTTATTGGAATGAAGATTTGTCAGCCAGCCAAAGATTGCTTTGTCCTGCTCGACTTAAAATGAGCTTGACTCTCTCTCTCTCTCTCTCACACACACACACACACACACACACACACACACACACATGCACAAACACACACGCACATACAAATACACACACGCACGCACACAAGCAGACTTTCACTTTTCCTGTAATCCCAACGCACACGACTTCTTAATCTGCGAGAAGTACCGACTTTTAAATAACATTTGGGACGACTGTCTTCCTGCTGCAGACGATCCCTGAGTTCCCCTCATGCTGCTTCTATCCCACTTCCAAATCAAAGTCAATCCAAAGCCATGCCAAGATGTGTGTGATGATATTCCCTAACAACAACAGGTGTGTGACTTATTTTTTCAAATCTAAAAATACCTTTAAAACAGCTGCTTTTAGAAAAGGTGCCGTAAACAGATCTTCTGTCAGCCTATTATTTCAAAACAAACGGGAAAAAAGCGATATTCCAAAAGTGAATGATAAATAGACTTTACTCATATAGCGCTCATTTAGTCTGCTCGACTACACAAAATTATTTTAAAACACGAGTCAGCATTCACCCATTCACAAAAACATTCACCCATTCACACAAACATTCACAAATATTCAAACAACCATTAACCCATTCACACAAACATTCACAAATATTCACACAAACATTCACAAATATTCACTCAAACATTCACCCATCCACACAGAAAATCACACAAACCTTCAACCATTCACACAAACATTCAGACAAACATTCACCCATTCACACAAACATTCACCCATTCACACAAATATTCAAACCATTAACCCATTCACACAAACATTCACAAATATTCACACAAACATTCACCCATTCACACAGAAAATCACACAAACCTTCCAACCATTCAAACAAACATTCAGACAAACATTCACACAAACATTCACAAAAATTCACACAAACATTCACCCATTCACACAAACAATCACACAAACATTCAACCATTCACACAAACACTCACCCGTTCACACAAACATTCACAGAAAAAAATCATACAGTCATGATAGACATTCACCCAAACGTTTGACCGTTCACACAAACATTAACAAACAATTCAAAGAAACATTCACCCATTCACACAAATGTTCACACAAACATTCACCCATTCATCCATTCACACAAATATTCACAGTCATTCACACAGTCATGTTAAATGCTGACGTTCAAGGCGCAAACTGCTCATCAGGAGCAGTAACCATTCACGCCATCATTCACACACCAGTGAAACAACCATTGGGAGCAACTGGGGGTTCAGTATCTTGCTCAAGGACACTTCAACAGTTGGGGATCAAACCACCGACAATCATATAAGCGGACGAGCGAACTGAGCCACTGTCGCCCCAACTTGAACAAAAAGTACAAGATGAGGCGTCGGTAGCATCAGTGTTGAAATGTTGATGTGTGCAGATATGGTACATTGCGAGTGTTGTGCAAACAAGAAATAATGGCAAAGGCGCTGGTGAGGGCGACGGAGGAGAAGAAAGAGTAAAGGTCTAGAAGCTGAAGGCTTTTGGATCCCGTGGAGTGGCGGGCCCATGTGCTCCTGATCTATTAAACAGGTCATCCAGCTCCAGCAGAACAGTGCATAAACACAAAGAGGAACGTCACAATAAATACAGAGCTGGAGATTCTTTTCACTTCCTCCTAAACCTCATCCGTCATTTCATATCATTGGGCCACGGCAAGGAAGCTGGGATGATGCTGATGTTTCCATGGCGGTGTGAGGGATACTGCCACCCACATTTATCTCTTTACATTACATAAACCGTCGCTAGAGACGGTTCTAGTCCGCTTTCACCTCAGGTACGATTACCTTGGTCCTCATGATTTCCTTGATGGCAGAGTCAAACTCCAGCGAGTTGTTGTAGTCCACTGTCCTGACGTAAGGTGCGCCGATGTACTGCTCCGCATATGGGTGCTGCGAGGACACCTACAGGAGACACACGCTGTTTAAAAGAAGCGCAATGTCTTAAACTATTTTATACAGTCATAAAGGGTCATTAGTTAGTATTGGAGTTATATCAACTACATTTTTGTTTTTATTTAGAGCTTTTGATTGTATCAAATCCATAAAACCAGTTATCACTTAATCTTGAAGATTACACATAAATGTGTCTCTAGTGTAATAACCTTAAAGTAAAGATAGCATTTTATCCATTTGTAGAATTTAAGGGACATTTTTCTAAGGGCTATAAAGAAGTCACTGGACCAAATGGATGTCCTCTGATACAATTGTCTCTAGTTATGAGAACAATCATCGGCAGCACGGTGGATCGGGGAGATCTTGTACTCAACAAGCACACGTCTGCTCCTACAGTTTGTTCTACCTCTTAGAAAGGAGCTCCTGATTTAATAAAGTTAATTGGCTGGTGCTGAAAAGTGCAGTGGTCCAAATGTTCCCATCAGTGAGTGAAGGTGGGGAGTCATGAAGAATAAGGCGCTCACCTCTCTAGATGTGGGCTTTCCTCTGAAGAACTCATGATTGAGTGAGCTGTGAGGCGGGTAGAACTTGGGTTGTAGGAAGATGCAGCCATTGGCTATCGCCTCCAGTGGTGCCGGGCCTTCGTACGGGAAACCAAAGCCAATGAAAAGCTGGAAAAACAACCAGGAATGTTATTTGGAATTTATGGCAAGTAAGATTATCCCGTCTGTTGAGCGGCGTTGGTGCTGCGCGTTCTTCAGGAGAAGTAGCTCATGTAAGAAGAGGAGCAGAAGAATGGAGGCCCTTCAAACCGAACAGATGAAGGATGATTGCCTCTGATATTTTTTTGCGCTGGCTTGCCTTGGCCTTGCGCAGCAGTTGCTGCAGCTCCTGCTGGGGTAGCAGACCGTGGTTCTTCACGAAGGCCGGGACCTCTGGGGGTCTCTGGGTTTCGTAATAAACGGTACCATGGACCTCCATGTACCTATGCAGAATCTGCAGGAAACCTTCCTTACCCTGAAGAAGAGAGGGAAAGATGAGATGGTGAGATGGACAGCCACCTGTCTGCAATCACCTGTCTGTGTGAGCAGTCAACTGTCTGTGTGAGCAGCCACCTGTCTGCAATCAACTGTCTGCGTGAGCAGTCAACTGTCTGGTGTGAGCAGCCACCTGTATGTGGGAGCAGCCGTCAGACTTTAGACGTCAGTATGTTTTTGCAGCATTGTATGCATCTTCCTCTCAAAATCAGAGACTGACTACTGAATTGGATTCTTACAATGGCCCACAGTCCAGTCCAGACCAGTCCAGACAAGTCCGTCATCAAGAAATGGGTCGGATACAAGTGGACTACAGTCAGTGAGAGTCTCAGCGTACTTCTTGTTGATCCACCCTGACTCCTCATTTTACCTCACTTTTACTTTAAATTTAGAGAGATATTTAGTTGCTCAGTCATCCTTAAATAGAGTCCGGTTTAAAAGTAGAAATAATTCACAAAGTAAAGAGGATCCGTACATTTTAGAATAGAAAATAATGCCATTGACGTCTTTCAGTGGATCTGACTGAATCTGATGTTTGATGTTTTGATTCATCTGATGGTGAACCATCTGAATATGGCGTCTCACTGGTGTGGCTGTGAGAGGTGTGATAGAAAATTACTGGCACTCACTCACAGCTGTGAACTATTTCTGTGGAACATTAGCATCAAAGTCCAGTGTAAGAGAGTCAGGGGGCTCGTTTTCAAAGTCAAGGTTGAATATGGGGACTGAGTGAACAGGAAAAAAATGACCAGCTCGCATTAGCAACCAAACCGGATCATGGAGCGTAACTGTGGGCCCAATTGTTGGCCATCCAGCTGGTGTTAAGCAGCTCAATCTAGATCCCTGCACCGCAGTGAGGACCCCTGTAGCTCTAATTGGACTCTGCTTTTTGTGTCCAATCATGCAAAGAGCATTATCTGTTTTTGTCTTCCTGCCCCTTCAAACCTAACATCCAGATTTGATCTGAACACTGTAAAAAGAGAATTGTTGATGAGCCTAAAGAAATAACCTCATCTAGTAACACATTCAATTCAAGTATTTTTGAGTTTAGCTTATTAATTCAAGTTGTCAATACTTGATTGAATCAAACATTACCAGTTGCAGTAATTTCTTCTAGTCCATCATAAAAAGATAATCACTGTTCTAGATAAAACTCCAGGAGGAATGGCTCTCCTTGCAGATTTCTGCATCGATTACTTCTGAAAATGTGACAAGTAGCCGCTCACAAATCGGATCTACTCCTTGTGTGGAACAGATCCATCATAGATCCCAAGACATACCCAGACATACCCAGACATAACCCAGACATGATCCCTTGACAATGACTCTATTTGTATGAATGCTTGTGTTTTTTCCTCCACCAGACGACGGCCCAAAGCTACAGTTTACGTCCTCATGTAGGTCGTGGGCAGCACAGTTGCGCAGTAAGAGCAGCAAGAATGTTCTGGGTTCAAATACGTCCCTGCTCTTGGGTCATTTCTGAGTGGACTGACCCCTTCTCCCCGTATGCGAGAGGTTTCTCTTCAGGTTCCTGGGCTTCCTCCCACAGTCCAGAAACATGACAAATAGGTAAGATAAATAAGATAGATAAGATAAGCGGTTATAGAAAAAGGATTGATGGATGGACACGGGTTGTGAGGTGGACATTACAGGAGTTCATGGAGAACATGAAAGGATCTTACCTGAAGCTAATGAGCATCCATCCAGATACATAGAAGGAGAGAGACAGAAAGATATCAGATAAGACTGAACTTAGACAACAATACAACGACTAGGGCCAGATTCAGCCTTTTCGTCAGCTTCAAATGACGGTACTGGACATTTATAACCAACACTCTTCACAACACACTTTTGTGTATTACTTTTACAATGTGATCAGATCATCAGACAATCAGACTACAGTATGAACTGTTCAGGGTCCTAAACGGACCTGCAAAAGAACAACGACAGAGACGCCACACGCAGCTTGCTGTTGATACAGAAGTAAAATGGAACCATCATGAAGTTAGTTTGAACGCTTTTGTCTATTACGCATTTTGCAAACAGGGAACATGAATTCAATCTGACGGTTAAGACCGAGGCTGCCTTGCAAAATAAAGGGAGGTGGAAAAGATGAGATCACGTGTGGTTGGTGCTGTTCACACTGGCAAAATGTTAATTAACAACATTAGTTATTAAAAAATAAATAAATAACAGAGACATAATTGTGTGGTCTGCATACCACAAATGAACACACAGTTTTTCATATTAGGTTTGGCTCAACATCAGTTGTGCATGTAAACACACAGTTGGAGTGAGTTTCCTGTTATGCTGCAGGATATTGTTGAAGAGTATTGTGTCTGTGAAACTGTTGTATGGAAAAGTCAATATCTTGTATAACTTTAACCGAGCAACATAGAGTGAGTGATTGTGAGGATCCTTCTTTAGCGTATGCACACACCTGTAAAATGTACGTATGTATATGATGGTAGCAGGTGTACTGCTGTACAGTGTACACATAAAAGGCTGCTTGTACATGCTTTATATATTATACCTTCCACATGCTGGCCTCTTTCCCGTACACCACAGCCATGTTGTTGACTTTGTTCTGCTGGATGCTCCTTTTCTCTGTCTCATTCAGCTCCTCCGAAACAAAGCCCATGAATGAGTTGTCTGGTGTGTGAGCTGAATGTGTGGTGAGGAGTGGAAGCGTGGAAGCAAAGATGGAGGGAACCGTAAAGAGATTAAGAAAGTTTAACTGTGAGAAGGAGTCAGAAGAAAGACAGAGAAAGAGCAACACATCCTTGTTGGCTTTAGTTCATGATTATTACCTCTCCCAGTATTATGAATAGTGGCTGTCATTAAGCCTGTTGTTGGCTCTGGGAGCTGATTTAGCTGATATGGATTACGTACTAAATCCCTCCATATATATATATATATATATATATATATATATGAGCTCACGTGAACTGATTTATAATATCCAGCTCACACATGGGGGTGGTCTGTGTCTTCTTCAAGCTTCGGTCTTCCAAGGCCTGGGAGTTTGAGGGTTCTGTCCAGTATTTTAGCTGTTCCTAGGACTTGACTTTTCTGGTTCTGGTGCTGCTGTGATCAGAACCACTGTGCTGTCCTTCAGCATGACTCATTGATGTCAGCCATTTCCTCTATCTGTCAGTGGTACATCCCATGGATTTGATTGGTCTTCCATGACACACCCTCTTCTTCTTCATTACCCTCTGCCTCTTGCTGTCTGAGGCAACCTCTGAGCAGTCAATCCTGGGGGTCAAAATATTCACGGATGCTCCTGATTTCATGCTGGATTGTGGATCTGAGACTCACTAATCCTCGCCCTCCCTTTGTACGCTGCTATTTGAGCCTCAAGGAGCTGGGCTTGTGGTGGGACCCTCCATTCATGAAGAAGATTTTTCTTGTCTCGACATCAGTGGCTTCTGATGGCTGATGGGTTCATGCGTGTTCATGGCTCAGATCTTATTCATCCCATTGAGATGGCTTTTCAGCACCTGCCTGACCCTCTGGAGGAATTTGGCTGCGGCTGACCTCGTTGTCCCCTCTTTGTTGTTTCCATTGGCCTCTGGATTCCCAGATACTTGGAGCTGTCCTGGATGTCCGCTAACCCGCCTTCTTGCGGGTCCAACCCCTCCAGTTCTGATCACCTTCCCTCTCCTTCCCACCATGCAGCCAAATCTATCCATCCCGATGTCTGTAAGTCCTTGTTAGGTGGATGAGTGAGTCAATGTCTCGTTCACTCTTGGCTAAAAGCTTGATGTACATGTACATGAGTTGGCATATGGTAACTCCACTTCTGAACCTGTATCCATATCCACTCTGTTCAATGATCTGACTTTAGGGGTTCAGACCTGTGCAGAACAGCAGCGGGGACAGTGATTACCTTGGTGTATGCCCCACTTGATAGTGACTTGTGCGATGGCTTTGGAGTTTCCCTCTAGGTTGGTTTTCCACAGCCAACTGGAGTTCCAGATGATGCCTGACAGAAGTTTCCATGTAGTCCAGAGGTATGTTATTGGGCGGTAGAGGGGTGGAATCATTTCCTTCTGGGGGTAAATAGTAGATAGTCCAACTTTCAGTTAACCATTCTGGGTGGGTCTAACCAGTGGGCAGCTGGTTAGCTTCGCTGTTAGCTTCTTTAGCCAGGAGGCTGGACCGTGTCAGAGCCTGGTGCTGTTCAGCTCTTCATTCTTGACATTCTTTCTTGGATGTCTGCCATGATGATGTAAACTGGTTCTTGTTCTTGTTCTCATATCAATCAGCCTTTGAGCTTTGATGTTGATACGTATGTCATATATATATATATACACAGAATTTTGAGATATACACATATTCGAAACCAAATGTGCCCACAATTTAACAGCTAATGATTTATGGCGGATCTCATTCTAGTCCACCTTCACAGTTATGTTAAAGTAATAGCTTATGGCCTCTGCTGTTATAGTTGACTAGTGTGAGTGTGTTGGTGATGGCTGACTCTGTCCTAGTATCTGCGGACCGGAGTCTACAGAAGCCTACATACTGACATTATGATGATTGGAAGGTTGAGGGCCAACTATGAATGAATATTTCGTTGATGCAGATAAATAGTGAACGGAATGTTGGAGCAGAAGCAGAGTTAATTATTCAGTCAGCAGACACAGGCTTGAGTAAACAGCAGATTAGATACATTGAGCAGTGAGAAACAAAAAAAGAAAATCAAAGAAATGAAGAACAGATAATAGATTTAAGGGACACTAGAAGCTGAGACGGTGCTGAAATTAGCTGTATCAGACACGTCCCCCGAATAAGAATGAACAGGCTGCTACATCTGTCAAAATTTTTTTTATAAAACTTGAACTGAAACAAGGATGTGAATGTAAACAAAATCGATTTGTAATGTGATGTGTGAGTCAGTACAGTATAGAACAACCGTCAGTAAACTGACAGAAGGCGGAGTATTAGGGAGGAAGGAAAGACGAATGAAATCTAGATTTTAAAAGAATATGGAGGTAGTTTTTGTTCTTACGAAACATGGTCATAAACTGGCGGGCGTTGAGGTTCCAGTAGCCCCAGTTGGTCCGGTAGCCGTGCAGCATTGCGTACTCCTCGTGATTGTAAGCAGGCTCTGTCCCAAAAGTGTCAATCACTCTGATGTGACATCTGTAAAGATACACAACTGTCATATTTAAGCAAAAAGTTCCGACTTCTCCCATGCACAAGAAAGCAACATTTTGTTTTAACATCCTGACAACAAACAAGCTTCACACAGAAAGGCCGGCAGAGGTGGATTCGAACCCACTACCTTTTTGCTGTGAGGCAGCAGCACGTCCAAATAATAAGTTAAATTAAATGTGTATTCTATGTTTCACTTTGCACTTTTCCATTTTCTGTCAAGTTTCAGTTCCACTTAACGATAATACTCCCCTTATTAAGGATTTATAAATGACTTGTACGTAGTTTACAAATTAAGTTGTAAACACTTTATAAATTATTAAGAAGATGCACATTCAATTAAAAGCTATCAGAGACCGGATGCTTGCCAAAAAGAGCGCACACTTATCTGTACTGTTCACTTTAGATTGCCAAAGGATAATAGGATAATACAACAAATTTAAAAAATCATGAATCTTCTCAGAGATGTCTTCCTTCCTGGAGCATGACCACGATGTTAGAAAATCAGAACTCTTGACTTGCAGGATGTAACACGAGTTCCATCCCAGGTGACCAAACTTCATGCAGGGCAAAAATAAGATCCTTTAATGTCGGTAAATCTGAATCTGTGATACGAATCAGCGACTTTTCTATTTTGACCAGACCTTTAATAACAGACAACAAAAATGCACGTAGCACAAGATGGTTACAAGACAGAGTCCCACCGTACAACAGCTCATATAATAGTGCGAATTTGGAAAATGATCTTGAGGAAAAGGAGTTAGTAGTGGAGTAGAAACAGCAATAAGAGTAGCAAGTGAAGCGTAGGAGCTTGGACAGGGAAAAGGAAAAAAAAGGTTGGAGGGGGGCACAGATGGAGCTTCCAGGTGAATCTTTAGTACCTCAGCACTGAGGCCGGACATTATACTGTATGTTGTCTGACACAAGCAGACACACGCACATACATACAGACACACACTCGCACGCACACAAAAGCATACATACACACACACACACACATGTACAGGGATACATATACACACACATACACACAGGCATACACTCGCACACATACACACACAGATACATACAAACACACACACACATACATACAGAACCACGCACATAAACACAGAACCACACACACACACATACACAACCATGAGCTTCTCTTCTTTACTTTAGTTGATTCTCAATGTTTTACTACTTACAGTTTATATATACTGTATAAACATGGATTTCAGTTTGAAGAAGAAATCCTTTATTGATCACATATACAGAACAACATAGTGAAATGATTTCTCTACATGTGACCCATCCCTGAGGGAGCAGTGGGCGGAGCCTTTGAAGCGCCCGAGGAACTAGGGTTTCAGGGTCTTGCCTAAGAACCCTACGACAAGTAGACCCTGGTGGGACTCGAACCGGCTACCTTCCAATCTTCTGATTGGGAAGATTGGAAGCTGACAATGCCCATATCTACTTTTCTACAGCTTTAACAACATGCCCTATATTATAAAGTACAAGAAGGAAATCTCTTTCTTGCACTGGAGATATTCCAACAATTTTTAAAGTAATATCTATGTTATCATGTTTATTCATTATGGAAGCGCTTTGCTGTCACGAGAGAAAAAAAATTAAAAAAATGTTTTTACATGAAAATGTTCAGGTTATAAAATGATAGCTCATTTTTATGTTATAACGTGATACCTTTCACGTTTTCATATTAGTTCCGAGTTAAAACGTGACGGTAAATTTGTGTTATAACTTGATACGTTTATGTGAAAATCATGTAAAACGTGAAACTTATCACAATATAACATGATACATACATTACATGATACATAACACACATACAGACATACATTTTTTTTATTTTCTACTGTGATAGCAAAATGCTTCCATACCTTATTACCTACCTAGAAGGAATTTTAAAAAGTATATTTTAGATACAGAAATCACCAACTTATTGTTGGTTGATCAGATATTATCCAGATATTTCGTTCATGGTTTGCATTAATATATCTTAGACCTGAACCTTATCCGTCAGAGAGGGTCAAACCTCACAGTTATCTGTGCAGCACTAAGGATGATATCCTTTGAAAAAGCGTTGAATCATTAAAGACAACCGTTAGTTTCACTTGTCTCTGCCTTGTCTTTCTTCCTGCTCTCTCCAACCTACACCAACACGTATCCCCAGCCCTGAAAAGGAGAAAATGCCTCCGCCCAAAGATAAGAAGTCCCCAAGGGAGGCTGAAAAAAGTGGAAGAAGAAGGGACGAGTGGAGGAGTGGCTGAGCTGAATATCTATGGGGAGATCAGAGCACGGGCTAATCTGGGTTAAACGGCTGCTCAGCGAGACTCAACAATCCAGCTGGGCCGGGAAAATATGGCAGGGTGGTGTTTTGTCCACCTCAGTTTCAGCTATGGCTTTCAGAAAAACAGGATTTCATCGAAAGATTCTGTAAATGATCATTACGAGCTATTGTAGTAGATAAATGTAGGCGGCCCGATGAAGAATTTGAGCTCCATGCTGAGTGTACTGTAGAGTCGTTTTTACATGTAAAATGAGGATACGCCCACTGGATGGATACGCGTGCATTCAGGACAGGTCCTCAGACCTGTTGAATCTTGGGTTTACTACTCCACAGCAGAAAAATGGGTAAACATTTGACATAATTCTTACAGACATTATGTTTAATAATATGTGTCAGGAACTTTCTTCTGAAATAGAAACACAACTGATTTAATCAGGGAATGCTGCGAGTCTCTAATAAGTTCACAATCCTACCTCATTCATAATACATTTTATTGATAACGCACTTTACATCTGGATGGAATCTGAAAGTGCTATGAGGTAATAGCAGATAAATGCATCAATGAAAAAATATGATGATAAATCAAAATAAAATATTAGCAAAAAGCAGCAATGTTAATTAAAAAATATAGGTTCTGCTAAAAAGGTAAGTTTTAAGTCCTTTTTTAAAAGTTTTTGTCGTCTGTGGAGCCCTCAGTTGGTCAGGGAGGGCATTCCACAGACGAGGGGCAGTAGAACAGAAGGTCCGATCACCCATGGTGCTGAGCTTAGTCCGGGGGAGGAGGAGGCGGTTTGAGTGTGTAGAATGGAGAGGTGGTGTTGAGGTCAGTGGGGTGGAGGAAGAGGCGGTTTGAGTGTATAGAATGGAGGGGTGATGTTGAGGTCACTGGGGTGGAGGAGGAGGCAGATTGAGTGTGTAGAATGGTGGGGTGGTGTTGAGGTCAGGGGGGTGAGTAGTTCTTTCAGGTAGGGGGGTGCGTTGCCAAGGATGTACTGGTGAGTGAGGAGGAAGACCTTATATTGGATCCTGGTGGAGACGGGAATGAAGAAGGGGGGTGATGTTAAGGTTAGTGGGGTGGAGGAGGAGTGAGTGTATAGAACGGGGGTGATGTGTTGGTCTTTACACTCTCATCAGGATCCTTCTGACTGTCTTAGATATCCTGAAGTCTTTGAAGACTAGAAAGTGAAGCGAAAGTTCATCAGAGTTAATATTCCTTTGCAACCTCAGGACAGAGATGAAATCTTGTACCATCGAGTCACTGGCTCCTCTCACACATGCTCAGTCTTAATTTCCAATCAATTAACATTTAGGAACCCTGATTAGCTTGAAATTATGAACATAGATGTCTACATTTATGTTTCATGTATTTACATGTTTCTGATCAGTGCTGGTATCAGTGGGTTGGAGGTATTAAACTCTGAATGATTTACATCCTACAGATCAAATCATCAACAATAATATTATTATATTATTATTATTATACCATTATTAATGTCTCTGAAAATATATTTTTTGCATTGACTAATTCATGTTATGTTAGAACTCCGCGTCTCATTAAGAAACACTTTAAGATTAACTGACAAATATTTGTTTATTGAAATAGTTTAATCTTACAAAGTTGTTTATCGTTTAATTATGGTCGTTTAATTATGCGCCGTCAATAAAAAATAATGAGCTTGGCTCATTATTTTCCACATTGTTGTGAGGCAGTAAACATTCAAAAAGGACCTGGAAGTCTTTATCTCTCATCTGAAGAGCGGGATATCTGCTAAAGTGAACGCTAACGTTCATGGACAGCTGATTAAAATGACAAAACTATACTGCATTCCTCTGGCTGTTCCCATTGGTCCGCAGGTATGTGTGCTGATAGGGGAGGAGCCTTGGGGGAAACACTGCAGGCATGCACCTGTAGTATTTCAAAATAAAGGTGTATCTTAAAAAGAACGATATCACTGATATTATGACTTTCCCTCGCTATGATTGTTTCGTTGTTCAACAAACCGATATACCGATAAAGATTGATGAATTGCTACATCCCTACTACACCCACCGATGGCACAACTGCACAACTACACTACACTATTTTAATTCTAAATACTCCTGCCAAAGAGGTGATGTTTCTACTGTACATTTAAAAGTAGGCTTAAAACCTTTCTTTATGATTAAGTTTATAATTAAGGCTGGGATAAACTAGCTCTTAACTATGGTGCTAAAGGTTTAGACTGCTAGGGGATCTCCAATGATGCACTGAGCTTTTCTATATTCCTCTCTCACTGTCCCTCTTCATACATCCCTCTCACTTTAATGCATGTTACTGGATTAATGATTGTTACTAACTTGACTTCTTCCCTGGAGTCTTTGTGCTTCATCACCCTGCAGGGTGACTGGTTCTGCTGCTGTGGACCTGCTCGATGTCCACTTATTACAAGATGATCACAATGATGATTACTATTATTATTATTATTATTATTATTGTATAGTATTTCCCCATAAACTATTAATAAATGTTACATTACTATTATTATTATTATCAACCTGGGATCCCTGCTGCCACCGCGGCCCGACCATGGAGAAGCGGAATCAAGTGAATTAGCATATTGGATATCATCGCTTCTCTCCCTCTCCCCCCAACAAAACCCAACCGGTCATGTCAGTAGGCTACCACCCTGAATCTTGGATCCGCTCAAGGTTTCTGCTCGTTAAAAGGCAGTTTTTTCTCGCCACTGTCGCCAAGTGCTTGCATTGCTGAAGTCCTTTGGTTCCATTGAAATTCTATTGAGGGTGGAGCTGGGGGCTCATTGGGCTGAACCGAGACTCTGAAGTGGGAGGCGCAGTAGACGAACGATTACAGAGTATTTGAGAGATACTCACAGAGTTTGTTGGAGTCGTCGGTAGATTTAGATTTTTGACAAATCTTTCATGAATCTTGCCAATTTATTCAGGAATCTTTCCTTTCCTGAAGAAATGGGCTCTATTGTCTTTATTTCATAACCTCAGTTCATGAAAACAGGCATATAATGCGTTGGCCACCTGGATGTTAGCAGAGAAGTTATAACACAAACTCAAATACCATTAGTCCCCCCTGAAAATGTCATGTAAAATGATTTGTTGTTATCCTGTTGAACCTAATCAATGGTGTATTTTTACCTTTAATTGTTTTGAAATGTATTCATGTGAATCAAAAGTAGGATCTACATTTATGTTACAGTAGGTGTTCTAGCTTTGAATAATCAACCACAGACTGGTTCGCCTGACAAAGAGCCCGACAGAAGGAGGGAAAGAAGAGGAGGGAGCCACTGAAATGCCCTAAACCTGTGGTTTGGAGTGCAAATGTTGGTTTAAGATGATGGATGAAGTCGAGGGCTGATAAGAAAATACTGTAGATAGAACTAAAAAAAGAAATGCAGCTTTACTTCGGAACAATACAAATCACTGGAATATGTTCCACACATAATAAGCCGACTGTAACTTTATCAAAGCTGGTTGTGTGTTAATTTGTACTTAACTCTGCATCCCACATTAAGTACATATCTGCTCATACACAGTGTGAAACCTCTGATGCATATCCTCTTGTGAGAGCGAGTAAAGATGTTATTTATTCTTCTCTATTGTTGAAATACTCCACCAATCCTCTGGGACGCAAAGTAAAGATCCTCTCTTAAAAAGACTAAGAGTCACTTTCTGTTAGGAAAAGCCAATTCAAGACTTGTGCTGTAATGACGGTGAAGGAACTGCCGACATCAGCAGGCATTTAGGAGCAGACTGTTGGCAGAGTGGAATCTTTGCTGGGCGGAATTGTGGGATTTTGTGCAGGAAGATAGGGAGAGATAACGCAAACAGGTAGAGTGTGTGGAAAATAGCTTCCCAGCCCACATGTAATGCATTTCTCTCTCCCATAATTGGATTAAAAAAATACATGTTGTGGCTTTTGTGGTGTCAGGTTGAGTCCAGAAACCTAACACTCTTGTGGTTTCTCTCTTTCTCTGTTCTCTTCTCTGATTGTTTTCCATTTGACCTTCTACCTCCCTCTGCCCTTTCCTCTTTTATCTGTCATTGTTTACCTCTTCCCAGTGGGAAAAAGAACAAGGAACACAAATTGTCAATTCTTGCTATCACAGACAGGGTGCTGCTGGTTGGTGACTTTCATTTTAATGCATTTCTGAGGCAACAGCATGGAAGACCTCTAAAAATAAAAATGACTGTGAAGTCTTAAATGTTCTTCCGCTGTCTCTGTGTCATTGATGTCACTTTACGAGTTGTTCCAGCTTTCTAGCAGTGCTAAAAGCCATTTAACCTTTTTGTAACAGCATAAAAACTCTCAGCCTCTTACTTTTAGCATCTCACTAATCTTTTATCGTTCTCATGAGGTACATGTTTTATTCCACTGGTAGGTTCTTTCTCTACCCATTTCTTTTTCTTTTTTAATCAACACCTTCCTTTTGACATTGAGCCTCTGAGTTCAGTGAAACAACAGCAATAATACGCTGTGGATAAACATTTGGTTGCAGTTTGATGTAAAACGGATTCCTTGTCCACACCTTACTCCAGCAGCTTCTTCTCTGCCAACCCGAGCGGTAAAAACGCGGATTCTGCACACAACTTGATGCCGAGGTAGGCTGAGATGTCTCCAGCACCGAACATCTCATCTCCGTTAGGTGGTTCTCAGCCTTGCTAGTAAATTCTTGTGGGGGTCTGTGAGCTTATGATTGGATATCTGGATTGATGTGGGGGTCAACTGTAGGAAACGTGAACGATTCTCTGACAGGTGGGTGGTGACATGACGTCATTCTGGCGGTCACTACATTCTTCCCCCCTCAGCAAAAGCTGACCAAAGGTAAGGCGTTGCAGTTTACCTGAAGCTGTTTAAATCTGATCTGATCTAATCTTTTGTTCATGATGTGTTGGGCTTTTTTTTAGGTCTCTATGTCCGAATCAGAGGTGCTGTCAGGAGGAGGACTGCACCAGTACCACTGCACTGGGACAGGCAGCGGAACAGGTGGTGTTAGAGAATCCCAGGAAGTCTTTTTCATCAGAATCAGCTTTCACGATGTCCAGAAAACGCATGCGTTCCTGCTTCTGGTCAGGTCCTGACCCCAAGCCTCCAAACCACCATATAGTTGACAGAAGCAACCACTCTATCTGGTCCTTTCCATTTAGAGGCTAGTTCGGGTGTGAAGGACCTCTCTGCTTTGGAGAGAGGGTGAGCTCTTACCCATACTCTGTCTTGTTCCTTAAACTCCATGTCCAGCCAGCGTCTATCATAGTTCCTCTAGTGCCGATGTCCGTCGGTCTTCAGGGGTTTTGAGAGAAAGGAACAGAGATCTTAAAGCTGGATGATCTCTGTGTAAGCAGGGGGGTCCAGAG
The DNA here is from genome assembly GCA_009660295.1 of Lophius piscatorius. Classification (NCBI taxonomy): domain Eukaryota; kingdom Metazoa; phylum Chordata; class Actinopteri; order Lophiiformes; family Lophiidae; genus Lophius; species Lophius piscatorius. The sequence goes on from VRLP01005893.1 coordinate 23,689, forward strand.
TTGGCTGTGGTGGTTGCAGTATTACATCCAGGGGTCCTCTCAAACAGTGGCCGAGATTCAACGCGGCAGGGAAGTCTCCTATCGACTCCAAATAAGCAAACATGTTGTTCAGAGCTCTTGGGGAACAGGCCCATTAAATCCATCCTGAGCATCTCCCAGGGGATTTGAACAGTAGTCTGTTTTTTAGTTTGAAGCACTGACAGACTGGAAAGTTCTGAACGTGTTGACGAACATCCCAGCTCATTTTTGGCCAATAGACCAGAAGTTGCAGTCTCCGGTTAGGTCTTGGTGTCTGGGTCTTGGTGAAAATAGTCCAGAAAATGGACCCGAAAAGTGGCAGGCCCTTACGGCTGATAGATGGTTCTGTAGGGGAGTGCGGAAAAAGGTTAAATGAGGTCTTCTATTGTGACAAATGATGGAAGATTTTGTTTGAGTTTGTTCTGTCTCTGTTTTCTACAATTTTCTGATACAGGACCTGGCTCTTCAGATCATTCCAGTGCGCCTTCCACATTTCCTCAATGGAGTTGGGAAGCACTCTGGTTGTTTGTGGAGAAGCAGGCAGGATGGTAGCACACAGGGTGATCAAGGGGTGATCCTCTGTTGGGGCTTTGGAGATGGCATCTGTCACAGTGTAATACTTTCCCTTTCCGAATTCCACAGTGTAATTAAACTACTGAAACCTGAGGGCCCAGTCTAGGGCTTGGTTTGGTGGTCTTAAACACCCACAGGAGAGAGGCTGATCTGTCACCAATGTGAGAAGGGGGCCTTCAAGATATGTCCTCCACTTTTCAACTATCTACACACAGACACACACACATACACCCACACACTCACACACACACGTACACTTACACACACATACACTTACACACTCACACACACACATACACTTACACACACACTCACACACACGTACACTTACACACACTCACACACACACATACACCCAGACTTCCACTAACTTGTGTTTCTTGAGTGAGAGTCCCATGTGCTGCTTCATCTGCTGTAGGCCATGGTAGTCGGTGTAAATGAGGTCAAAGGGCAGTGGACCAGTCAGTGGACAACTGCCTCTGCCTGGGGGAACACCGAGGAACCTGCAACACAGACAGGTACAAAATAAAACACTTCAGACAACCAGAAGAACATGAGCGACATGGGAGAGAGAAAGTTCCAAATCACATTTTTGAAAGTAAACATATTCAACATTTTACTTTCTCTCCTCTCCTCTCTCTATCGATATTGCAACATGCACACACACACGCATACATAAACATAAATGCACATGAACACAAATGAACGCGAATGCATACACACGCACACAAAGACGCAAACACAGACACACACATGCACACAAGCATGCAAATGCTCACACACACACACATATATATTATTTTTCTGGCAAAGGAATTGCTTTTTTGGCGGCTTTCCCATTCCTGAAAGTCATGAAACTTTGGACACTTATCAGGTCTGGCGAGAAATTTCGTATTTTGGGGTTGCGCTGGAGGGCGTGGCCAAATGTTTAATTGGCAGGAGGAAGGAAGGCTAACACGATCAGTTTAGAGGGGACAGGTATGCATTTGTGTACAATGTGTGTATTTTCCTCTCTGCGTTAAGGCAAGTAAAATAAGTCGACTCACAGCCATGCTGTGGGTGAGCAGGAGGGTATGAGGTCATTGACCTCGGTCTATAGGACATACTTAGAGGACAGAAGATGGAGGAGTCAAGCTGATGTAGGGATGATAGAAGGAGAGACCCTCAGAGCAGAAACAGAAGAGGTGGTCAGCAGTAAAACCAGAAACACCCACACTTTCACATCAACTGGCTTCATTGTATATGTAACATTTCTGAGATGAGACACGTGATTTCCAAGACGAAGGTGTGCTATTATATACATATATATATATAAATATATATATATATTTCACCTGCTTTTAGAGATTGGAACACAAATAATTTAACAAGGTCAGGAAACGTCTCCGTTTGTCAACAGATGACAAGCATAGATGAAATTGTGAACCAAAGCATCTGTGAGAAAACAGCAAAGGGAGGAAAGTGTCCACAAAGAGAGCTGGACTGCAGTACTGGTCCAGTAGAACTTGCGAGGCAGAGACCCAATCCTCAAGAAAAAAAAATGAGCAACTGAGATCATCTGAAGACCAATCCAATCTATAAGGCGTTGTGTAACCTCAGTGGACAGCTCTTTTTGCATGAACCTTTTGGGTTATGTAAGCCATTTCTGGGCCAAAGCAGCAGAATTATAGCAATGAGCTTATGGTGAAAACTAGCTTTAGTTCTGTCACACAGAACCACATAATCTGCTCTCACGCAAAACATCGTAACACCGGAGTCACATGCAGGAGAAACACGACAGCTCTGCCCACCCAGTTTAACCACAGTAACATATAGATTTGACTTCCTATGAACGAGTTATATTTGATCCTAAATAGACTCCATTGATCTTTGGTGCCACAAACAGACCCTGACATCTATTTGTCTTCCAACTCTTATTTGTCAAACAAAGCTAAGAATGTAGATTTTGTCCAGGTAGATTATTTTTATTCTGATCAGTAAACTAAAGGAGGAGTTTCTGTTGGTACAATTTAGGATCAGTATAATACTGTAAAAATTCAAGTTCTTGGAGTTCACTGACTTTACTTTGTCACAGAGTATTCATTTGATTATTTATATTTATTTTGACTTTCTTATCCTGGTTGATATGAACATTGCCTGGTTTTAAATAACGTTTTGGATCATTCTGAAGATATCGAATAACACATACCTAATCCCCTCCTTTACTAGACCCCAAGACCCTGAAACTCTAGCTCTAGCGCTTCAAAGGCTCCGCCCACTGCTCCTTCAGGGGTGGGTCACATGCAGAGAAATAATTTCACTATGTTGTTCTGTGTCTGTTCAGAAATGTTTTAAAACATTTGTCACATTCCATCAACAATACAGATATCCCATAATGACAACACTACAAAGCTTTATATACGTTTGTTCTCTGGATATTCTGTCTTTCAGTGTTACCAAACTTTTCTGCATCTCTTTACAGAAATGACGGAACCAGGAGTTCAACCAGATCTGGACCCTTGAATGTTGGCAGCTTTTCTCTCTCGTAGACGAATACGTCTCAGGTGTTCTGAGAAGATAACTGTCACCAGATCTGGCTTCATTTCCATGGAGTTATGAAGCCCGCAGTAAATGAAATCTCGGCACAAAATAAGTAACATTCTTTGTATATTTTAATAACAACTAACTAAACAAATATCAACTCAGCACTTTACCACAATCCCCTCGCTTTTTTCCTCTACAGCCTTTTATCACTGAGCCATCCACTCACACTGAGATATATCTCTAATCCCTCACAGAAAATATGACAGAGCAGAAATGATAATGCAGTGAATCCTCATCATGAATTAATCATCACAAAATGTAGATATAAGTAAAAAAATTCAGTATAGTTTTTTTTATCTTTGCCTTATGTTAAATTAATATAATTGTTTTTGAGAACCACTGATCTCTGGTGACCCACCGAACCCTAACCCATCATTCATAATTGTTGGATGTGGTTTAAACTCAGGCGGGAGCATAAAAGTTTTCACTAAAAGATTGAGTTAAAACACAATAAAACAGGCTAAAACACACTTAAATGAAAACTAATACTATATATACTGTACTACATAGACTGTACTACATAGACTGTACTACATAGACTACTATATATACTGAACTATATATACTGTACTACATAGACTGTACTACATAGACTGTACTATATAGACTACTATATAAACTGTACTATATAGACTGTACTATATAGACTACTATATATAATGTACTACATAGAATGTACTATATATACTGTACTACATAGACTGTACTACATAGACTGTACTATATAGACTGTACTACATAGACTGTACTACATAGACTGTACTATATATACTGTACTACATAGACTGTACTATATAGACTACTATATAGACTGTACTATATAGACTGTCCTATATAGACTGTCCTATATAGACCGTACTATATAGACTGTACCATATAGACTGTCCTATATAGACTGTACTATATAGACTGTACTACATAGACTGTACTATATAGACTGTACTACATAGACTGTACTATATATACTGTACTACATAGACTGTACTATATAGACTACTATATAAACTGTACTATATAGACTGTACTACATAGACTGTACTATATAGACTGTACTATATAGACTGTACTATATAGACTACTATATAGACTGTACTATATAGACTGTACCATATATACTGTACTATATAGAATGTACTATATTTACTGTACTACATAGACTGTACTACATAGACTGTACTATATATACTACTATATAAACTGTACTATATAGACTGTACTATATAGACCGTACTATATAGACTTTAATATATAGACTGTCCTATATAAACTGTACTATATAGACTGCACTACATAGACTGTACTATATAGACTGTACTATATAGACTGTACTATATAGACTGTACTATATAGACTGTATAAACAAACTCTAAGACGTGATGTGTGTACGGCCATCTTGTATAATCAGCACTACTCTTACTTCACCTGGCAGGCTTGGCGGTGGCAGTTAACCTCGGAGTAAGGGCATCAAGGTTAGTTTGACAGAGAGTTTAGGTTCATCATTCACTGGAGGCGGTGCGGGTGGAGTTTGAGTCAATTCTGATTCTAAAGCACTTTGCTCATTCAGAGTTAGTGGTGCATGAACACGGTGTAAGATTTGATACAAAGGTGATCATAGATCGAAAAATACATTCAAAGACAAAAACATTTTCAACGTAAGGCGCCAAATCTGGAGAACTTCTCTGCCCCAATGGGGCAGCAGCAAAAACATTTTCTATAAACAACAGCAGGGCCTCCCCCCCTGCACCGGCTCACAGTCAGGTGCAGGCTCAGGTTAAAAAAAAACATCACTGGTTCTGGTTCATGGTACCAGCGGGAACTATGGATAAAAGCAGACGATCCGCGGTGGCGACCACGAAAGGGAACTGTCTAAAGACAAAGAAGAAGAATGGCTTTGTGTCGAGTCGCAGGAAACCGTCAAAACACACGTTTTATTTTATAGTACAGTTCCATGACAACTAAACTGGTTATAAGTTATATATTATTCATATAAGTTATATAAATTACATTTATTATCATTAATTTGTCCTGCAGAAGGAAGTGACAGAATGAAATGAAAGTGTGAGAACAAAAATTAAGAATCATTATTTCACAACCCTTCTCCTCCCTCTCCTCCATCTGCTCCCACTCCCCCATCTCCCCCATCTCCTCCCACTCCTACATCTCCTCCCTCTCCTTCCACTCAACCATCTCCTACATCTCCTCCATCTTCTCCCTCTTCTCAATCTCCTCCATCTCCTCCAATTCCTCCATCCCCTCCCTCTCTTCCGTCTCCTCCATTTCCTCCATCTCCTCCATCTCCTACCTCTCATCCATCTCCTTCCACTCCCCCATCTCCTCCGTCTCCTCCCTCTCCTCCGTCTCTTACATCAACTACCTCTCCTCCCTATCTTTCCACTCCACCATCTCCTCCACCTCCTCCATCTTCTCCCACTCCTACATCTCCTCTGTCTCCTCCATCTCTTCCCCATGCTCCAATTCCTCCGTCCCCTCCCTCTCCTCTGTCTCCTCCATTTCCTCCATCTTCTCCCACGCCTACATCTCCTCCATCTCCTCCATCTCTTCCACGTCCTCCATGAGTATTGATGCTCCTTTTCTCCCACCAGCTTTCTTAAAGGAACTGAGTTGTGATTCACATTTGTTTGAAAATCGACTTCTCTCCTTCCTCTGATCCAAAACTAAAACCATCATTTTTCCCTCCAAAGCCCCTTGAAGAAATTTTTTTTTTATTTATGACGGCATGTTTGAATAATATCTGTTGAGAAAGGCGGATGCTGGAATGGAGTCCCGAGACTTCTTTGACATTTCCAGTAGATCTCCAGTCTGACAGCTGAGCCTGGTGGAGGTCGCCTCCACCGGTCCACTAATGTTTGAGGATAAAAAACGCCATTAGAGTTTCGCTGTGGCTCCGCCTTCATGCAGGTGTCTCATACGTCTACACGGCTCGACACGAGCGCTGGTCTGTGATTGATGAGAGCGGTGGTGGTCTCTGAAGACGTCATGATACCGATCTGTGGTATCATGACAACCGGCCCGGACGGTCGGCCCAGTCAAGGCTGAACAAAGACGTCGCTCGTCTGAACTGCAACTGCACAGATCCATTCATCATTGCCCCGCTCTTCATCATCGCCCTGCTCCACATCCGAGTGTGTGAGTGTGTGTGTGAGTGTATGTGTTTGTGAGTGTATGTGTGTGTGAGTGTGTGTGTATGTGTGTGAGAGTGTGTGTGTGTGTTTGTGAGTGCGTGTGAGTGTGTGGTTGTGAGTGTATGCGTGTGCTTGTGAGTGTGACTGTGTGTGTGTGTGAGTGAGTGTGTGAGTGTGTGTGTGAGTGTATGTGTTTGTGAGCGTATGTGTGTGTGAGTGTGTGTGTGTGTGAGAGTGTGTGTGTGTGTTTGTGAGTGCGTGTGAGTGTGTGGTTGTGAGTGTATGTGTGTGAGTGTGTGTAGGTGTGAATGTGTGTGTGTGTGTGAGTGTATGTGAGTGTGTGTGTGTGTGTGTGTGTGTGTGTGTGTGTGTGTGTGTGTGTGTGTGTGTGTGTGTGTGTGTGTGTGTGTGTGTGTGTGTGTGTGTGTGTGTGTGAGAGTGTGTGTGAGTGTGTGTGTGTGTGTGTGTGTGTGAGTTGGCTCTACAGCTCTATCAGTCAGCAGAATCGGGTTAGTCTGCTGACTCAGAGAATGAAAGAACCAGCAACACAGACGCAGCGAGAGGAAGTGTGTCGACGTGAGATCAATACAGCAACAAATGAATCAGCTGAAGCTCAGGGGCCTCCTGGCTAATCTTTAGGTTAAGTAGGAATGCGGTGTAATTAGAGGACAATAGCCTCCGACACGTTTTATAATCCAATATGTTGAAGTAAAGAAGCACATTAGAACAACAGAAGGGTTGGAGAAGGTTATGGGTCTGTTGTCATGGCTGTCATTGGAGGTGGTTTTCTGGCAGATAATTAGTATTCATTCAACATACGTAGGTGTTTAGAGCGAGCGTGACAGACTGAGAGTGAAGTATAATCTGTACAGTTCACCCCAGAATATAGAGATGGTCTCACTTTTTCCTTATGGCCCCAACTCTACTTATCTTTAACCTTTACCTTTTCAAAGCAAACATCTTCCCTCTCCTGAGTTATGCTTAGATCCAGTGGCGAGTTCTGAGTTTATCTTAGCGGGTGGAACAGTCGCCCTTCAACAAGGACACCAGAGTTCAAGCCCAGCCCCAGCAACAAGCCTCAGGTCCTTGAGCAAGACCCTGAAACCTCAGCTAACAGATTCCGCCCACTGCTCCCTCAGGGATGGATTAAATGCTGAGATGAATTTCACGACGTTGTACTGTGTGTATGTAAAATGTGATAAATATTATAAAGTATCGTGGTGACTGGAAATATCCCACGCTGACTTCTGAGCGTCCCTCTTGTTTTCAGCAGCTCTAGCTTTATGCTCCCTGTCTCCAGCAGATGTGAGAAATGTAACAGACGACAACAGGTAACAGATATATATATATATATATATTTAATATATATATATATATATATATATATATATACATAATGACCTGACAGTACCACATCGGCATTAAGGTATTTAAAGTAAAACATAATACTGTAAATCAAAGTCAGGCATTCAGTAACTTTTCAATGGCGCTGAACAAATGTTACTTCTATAATAATAATGGGGAGTGAAAGATCTAAATGCTGAGAACTTCTACACGACTACTCAGATATCCTTTCGTTCGGTAGCATTAGGTTTTCAACTTGGAAGCCGGATAAGATGAAACATCATGCTTCCTTCCCCCTAGCTGTTAAAGCGGAATAGAATATGCACATCAGACAACATGTTCAGTAAGTGGGAGAACATCATAAACCAATCTGGGCCGATGACATCATCACCTCTGCTTCTGAGAGCACAAACTCACCCCTGGAGCTCCTTGACAGACATGGAGATCTTGAGATTATGTCCCAGAACATGGATGGCAGTGAGGATGTCCGCCCATTGGACCATCTCTCCCAGAGGACCCCCCTTCAGCACTTTAGGACTGAAAACATCCCCAGACTCCTCGGTCAGGAATCCCACATGGACCAGGATCTGCAGGAAGACAGGGACACATTGTGGGAGGGCGTTCAAATTAAAGTCTTTGTGATGCTCCACCCTCTAACTCCAGCTGGATTACCTAAAACATCTTGTCTAGGACTGAAGCAACGTAATTATCAGTAGCAAAGAAGAACCACCGGCTGCATACTTGATTAGGGATTAAGAGTTAAATGCAATAAGGTCATTTTACTTTTCAGTTTTTATCTCCCTTCCATTAAGTTCTTCACTGTCTCCCCACTAAACATAAGATATAATCGATGTGATTGACATGTGTGATGTCAATTCATGGCAACAATATTATTCTCATGTGTCTGTTCTGAACAAATAACTAACAACAATCGTAACATTATAACCACTGACATTAGAATAATATAGATTATCTTATTACGGTGGAGATGGATGGGATATACTCGACAGCAAGTGAACATTTAAATTACAGCATTACCTTCTCTGGTCATGACATTCCCCTCTCTTCATCAGTGACCAACCTCGGTGTAAGATTTGACCCTCAACTCACTTTTGAATCCCACATCAAACACATCAGAAGATCTCCTTTCACCATCTCAGAAATATTTCCAAACTCCGTTCTTCACTCACCTTGAGTGATGCTGAAAAGCTGGTCCACGCGTTTGTCTCCTCCAGACTGGATTACTGTAACGCACTTTTCACCGGGATCCCTGATAAAAGTCTTCAAAGACTTCAGTATGTTCAAAACAGTGCTGCAAGGATCCTGATGAGAGTTCGTAAACACGAACACATCACCCCCGTTCTTCATTCCCTTCATTGTCTTCCCATCTCCACCAGGAT
>VRLP01005894.1:0-32742 GCA_009660295.1 Lophius piscatorius
TATATATATATATATATATATATATATATATGAATATGACCAATCAGTCCAAATGTTGAGCCATGATTTGAGATGAAGCTGCATATAAATGGTTTTTGTAAATGAGGCCCAGGTCAGTGTGCACTGAAATCCCTACAGATCAGAGGTCACATGTTTCTGCACACCCAAAGCCATCTCTAGCCAACAAAACCACAGTCAATCCTGACCCTGAACCAGTGTGGACAGAGTATGCTGCTTTCCCCCAAAGCGTAGGTTTGTTTTAATGCACTGGGCAAGCCTTTGTTGGGAGGTCAGTGGGTCCGGACAGGTCAGTGGGTCCGGACGGAGCCACATATGAAACCACCTCTCCATCATTAAAAGGCATCCTGCTTCCATGAAGTGAACAAACTTGGTGCAAAGAAACAAAAGAAAAACCTCGGCTACGGTTGCTCTTTCTGCTCGTGACTGACTATTTCAGTCATCTCAGCCACACTACCGTTTGGAGACGTGGGATTTTTCAGAGGGAGGAGGAGGAGAGGAGGGGGAGATGCTTGATGTGTGGGAGGGGATGTTTGTGTGTTTGTGTTAATGGATGTTTGAGTGGACGTGTGACATTCTCCTCAGTTCTGCATCTGCTCAAAGAACTTATAGGTGGGGTTCTCGTAACCATTCTGCTGCATCTTAGACAGGTGGCGCTCCTCAGGGGTGACTGCAGCATCCACCTGGAAGATCACAAGATGGAGAGGGGGGGTTAGACATACACATACAAATGTAAGGACCATCGACATTTTAAGAGCTTCATCATGCTTCTTAAATCGATATCGCTTTCAGTCCCATCTTTATAAGCTTTGTGACATCATCCATCCATCTATTTCAGTAGCACCCTGAACAATTCACCAGTTCATCATACGACCCACACATAGACAGATAAACATTCACGCTCACATTCCCACCTACGGACAATTTAGAGTCACCAGTCCCCCGTTTATTACACGTTACATGTTTTTGCACTGTGGGAGGAAGCTGAAGTACCCGGATGGGACCCTAGCAAACACAGTGAACATGCAAAGGTTGATCCTTATGACACGGATTTGCCCAAAAATGCAAGAGGTCTGTGTAGACTCTTCTTCATGACTCTACTCATTCTTATGGTAGTCCTTGCAAGTAAAATCAGAAGCAGCTGGACTCCTTGTTTAAAGTTGATGTTGACCCAGCAGATAATCTAGACCAGGGGTACTCAAATACAAATCTTAAAAGTCTACAAAAAATTCCATTTATTATAGTCAGTCAAGCCACAAGCCATAATACTGTTATATTCAAAGCAAAATGTCCTTTTCATTCAAAACAACAACAAAAATACAAACTAAAATAAAATAAAATGCCATTATCATTTTGACATAAATTCAAAGAAATACTCAAATAAAACAAAACCCTCCTTAGAATGCTTTGGTAAACAAATATATCAAGATCTCAGGAATCAAAGTCCAATGAAAAACTATTTTTTGTATCAAACACTGCTGCTTACTGAGAGAAAAGGCATCTTGTGCTTATCCAACACCCACGCCACTCTGAGTGAGCACTCTGTTGTTTTTTGTTGTTGTGTCAGTGTAGTGTGTGTGTGTGTTTTGGCTTGGTGAGCTCGTGTAAATGGACTGTCATCTCCATGCCACCGATGAGCTTATAGGCTGTTACTGGGTCACATAGTGGGTTTACATGGGACACTTTTCTCCTTCCGAATTAAACCTTTCCAAATTGCCTGTTTACATGACTTGTGATCTTTTCTGAAATGTGGCATGTTAACAAAATGGCAATGCGGAGAAATGAACACCAGAACGTGGGAGTTCAGGAGTAATTGTACATTTTTTTTATTAACGGACTATTGGTTGATTGGTATTACTTTGATAGTTTTGCAGTACACACATAATTGCAAGAAAGAGTACATGTGTCGCATTTAAGGCTTAATCAGAATTTTGGTACGCCCCCCCCCTCCCAACACACCCACACACACAGGTCAGCTCTCTCTCACCTCGATGACTCCGTGGTGGATGGAGGTGTACTGCTTCTTCCTCAGCATCACCAAGGTGATGACAATCACAGTTGCTATGACGACGCCTCCTACCATAAGGCCAATGATGGCGCCCTTGTTGGAGCCTACATCCTCTGCGAAGAAGACCTGAGGGAGATGAAAGACAGACAGTGGTCAGGTGACCTTTAGTCACATGGACACCACTAACTACAAGCAGGTGGTGACTTTAACACAGTGGAAGTTAAAATCTGGGAAACAGAGGACCTTTCTCTAGTTAGTAGCATGAAATGATGTATAATAGTGTATCGTTTTCAACACAATACTTGTGACCTCTATAAGTGCGCATCTTCTCTATTTCTTTTTAAACAAATTATTTTGCACTAATTGCTGTGTGCAATCATTTTTTATGTTTTTTAAAAGCATCATCTTTACAGCCTCAAATTCTGTTTAAAAACGAGCATGAAATACTCAGAAAATCCCCAACGGACTGTGAAGAAAGACAGAGGGAAAGAAGTTGTTTAAGTTGTCGCCGTTAATGGAAATTCAAAGCACTTTTTAAAATAAATTAAATAAAAACGAAAAATAAAACGTTTTTCAATTACACACAGAGGAATAAGGGTAACATAGATTTTGATTAAAGTGAAACAAAAGACCCAAAAACCTAACTTTTTTAAAAAGGACAGTAATTACGGATATAAATTTTCACATTCGACACCACAGAGTAATAAACAAAAATAACAAACTACACTGCTCAAAAAGATTAAGGGAACACTTAGATCACAGTCTGTCAGGATCTCGATGAAATATAAATTGAAGTAGAAAATCTTCATTGATATATGCTGCGTAATTTTTTTTAGAACAAAATTATGCAAGAACAATCGATGGAAACCAAAATCATTAAATCTTTAAGGGCTGGATTCTAAAATATAGCAACAATTAAAGTGAACTAAACTGTGACTAAACTGACTAAAAGTGACTAAAAATGAAATCACAGATTAATCTAAATCCAGTGAATTTCATCACAACATCTCATAATGTGACCCAGGAGTGCGTTTGACCCCCACATGCCAAAGGGACCTCCTGATGAGATGGAGGATGGTGTCCTGGGGGATTTCCTCCCAGTCCTGGATCAGGGTTCCCGGACAATCTGTGGTCAGTGGTGGTGGCATCTGATGCAGTGGTACATAACGTCTCAGAGGTTCTCAGGTAGATTCAGGTTCGGGGAACATGAAGACCAGTCAATGGCATCAATACCGTCATCCTCCGGGAACTGCCTACACACTCTGACCACATGAGGACGGGCATTGTCCTGGACCAGGAGGAACCCTGGGTCAATTGGACTATTGTGAGGTCTGATAGTGGGTCTGAGTTTCATCCTGGTAACTAACAGCAGTCAGGGTACCGTTGGCTAGCCTGTGGAGGTCCCTAGAACATCACTGACCCATCACCAATCCGGTCCTGCTGGATGATGATGATGCTGCAGCAGCATTCCTTTCTCCTCAGCGTCTCCAGACTCTGTCACTCCTGCCACATGACCTCAATTAGAACCTGCGCTCATCAGTGAAGAGAACGGGGCACCAATGGAGAACCTGCCATTTCTGCTTTTCTCCGGTGAACACCAATTGAGCTCCACAAAGCTGGGCTGTGATCACAGGTCCCAGTAGAGGACTCCCGGCCCTTATGCCAGCCTAAGAGTCTGTTGCTGACAGTTTTGTCAGAAACATCACACAAGTAGCCCACTGGAGGTCATTTTGTAGGGATCTAGACGTGCTCCTCCTGTTCCTCCTCACACTGAGGAGAAGATACCAGTCTGCCATTCTAAGGACCTGTCAAGCTCTTCTTGTGTAATGGCCCGTCTCCTGGCATCTCTTGAGATTCAGCTGGGAGACACAGCAAACTGTCTTGCAACTGCACGCAGGGATAGTCCATCCTGGAGGAGCTGGATTATCTGTGTAGCGTCAGTGAGCTGCAGGTACTGCCTCCTGTCACAAGTAGTGACAAAGACACCAGCAGAACACAAAACTAGAGAGAAGTCAGTCAGGAAAGATAACTACAGATAACTTGTCATGTTTTTGCCTCTCCATTGTACCTGTTGTAACTTTCATTTGCACCTAAACAGGTGAAACTGATTCACAGCCACTTGTGCTTGCTAAATGTATAGATTGACATCCCTGAAGTGTAACTGGCTTGGTGTCATACTTAGATGATTAAGTGTTTCCTTTTTTTTTTTGAGCAGTGCATGTACCGTCACATCTCACATCATGCTTCAAAAATACACTACAAAACTGCTGTTTGTCGCTATGACTGTTTCCGAACGTCCCATCATTATTATTATAATTATTGCCATTTGTAATTGGCACGTTGCACTGTTTTCCAGCCCGTAATAAATTATATTTTGTTCAACTGTATACTCTGAATGTGGTTGAATGACAATGAACAAAGTTGAAGTTGAATTTTGTCCCACGATGGACGCTCTAGTAAATTCTCCCTACCATCCAAACAGCTGTCTCTAGTGAACAGTATATGCCCTGGAGCCAGTTCACCACAGAAATCATGCATGATGGCTGATTTCTGCCCTCAATCAGTGCCGCTGCTCTCTGTGCTAACCATTCAACCACACCGAAGTGTGTTTTTGGAAATGTAAGCATATTATTTGCATTTCTTCTCGGTATGCTAAAGTTTTCCAATCCAGCTGATGTCTGTTTAGTTGTTCAGTACTAAGTTTACACACGAAAACAATGGATTTGGATGGATAATGAAACTGGAAATGTATATTTTGTTGCCACTACCTCATTAAGTTGGAACTTAAGGTGTTGTACCTCCTGATCCTGAAATAATTGGGGTAAATTAGTCGATAAGAGGCTAAACGGCAATAAGAGCAGTTACCATTAAATGCAAAAAACATGACATAAAAACTGCTTCAAGTTCAACTTGTAACCTTGGAAACAAAAAAATACAAATTATAGAATCTCCTACATTGCAAAAGGCACCATTCAGTACTCTCTGTGTGCAAGAACCTTTTGTGAGAGATCTAATGGTATTTGAGATCTGCTCAAGAGATGAAACCTACCACAAGGATGAGCCAAATAAGGGACAAAATGCCCCAATAGGAAAAGGTACCACCATCAGTAAATGGTTGTTTGATGAAGAAAAGTAAAAATAAAAAATCAATAAAGAATTTCAAATTTTCTGTTCTGGAAACAAAAAATAACAGACAGATAGAGCCAATTTCTTTACTCCCATCCAGCCATCCAATATATTTCACTTATTTGTTTCTGTCTGAACATTGATGGCTATTAGGATAGGAAAAAAATCTAACAGCCAAGCACAGAGTGGGGTCGTAACATCAGTTACACAAAGCATTTGCGTTTTACCAGTTCACACAACCGTGAAATTTCCCTCCGGGACGCATTTTCAAGCCTCAAAAGTACAACAGTTATGTGAATGGAAGGCATAACATTGCATAAATAGAAAGGTCACACCTAATGAATGCTTCAACTTCTTTGCACAGATTCTGCTGCTGGAACTAAATATTGATGCAGAACAAAAATAAATGTAAAGGGGGAAAACAGCTTGCGATGAGGACCTGTGTTTGATGTTTGTCTCATTATCACTGGCAATGATAATGAGACAAACATCTTGTAAACCGGCACTAACTTCAAAACGCCACTGAATGTCAAATATTTTCACAGAAACGCATCTCAACATTTCTGCATTTCTATCCCTGTGGTTGTCACTGAGCAGAGAGTGGGAGATTTACTTAGGGAACCTTCTCCAGAATAATCCTGCAGAGTTGTCTGAGGTTACAGTGAATATCAAATCAAGGAGTTGATGTAAGGAAACTCTCAGGCTGCTCATTGTGGATACAGGAGATGTGATCCACAATAAAATGTAGGGATTAAGAGATTAGAGCATTTAGGTGAGAGGAATCGGGTATGTGGATTTAGATTTCACTGAGGTTTGTGTGCTGTTACTACAATACTGGATGGGATTAAGGCCTGAATGCAGAACTGTGTCAGAACCTTACAACGATTCCTACAATAAGCTGTGGCTGACCAGCAGAACACTCAGAGATAAAGACAGTCAGACCTCCCACTTTGGTCAGAGGACAGCGGATTCCAGAGAAGAGCAAAAACGTGTGATGCACGAATCATCATGGTTGTCGTCAGACAATTGTTTCCATGGTGACAACCTTGGGACTGAGTGGAAACTTAGACTAACAGTGTGTGTGTGTGTGTGTGTGTGTGTGTATGTTTTGCATAGTGGAGGGCAGAGAACAAGCTGCATGTGACAGTTAATGTATCTCCATCCTTTGCCCTGTGCCTTAATATATGGATTAAGGCCATATGGATATGGATTTTAAGTCTCTCAGTGTCTGGGAGCAAGAGATGCTCTCCTTGTGGGTTCGTTTACCAGTTTCTGGTGGTGGACTTCATATTCAGTGCTCTGTCTGTCCTCTGTCTCCATCCGCATCTCAGGCATGGTGTCCATCTTCATTCCAGTCACTGGCAGGGAGAGGAAAAGTATCATCTATAATGAATGGGGACACTCAGATGCTCTTTCTTTACTAATTGTCTAAAACCGTCAGGACAGCAGCTTGGCATGTGAGAGCAGCATGAATTGAATGTAGCACAACGTGAGCATCTCAGTGAGCAGAGGTTCTGCAGCTGCGTCACACGGCTCGTCACAGATACGTCTGGCACCTGAGTGGATATTAGGTTGAGTTGGTTGTGTGAAAATGAAGGCTGAGTGAAGAAGCAGTAATGGGAAATATCCAATCCAGACTTTACTTGTGTCTCTGCTCTACGATCCTGTGAGGCATAACCAAGACTTTAACCTACCTGGATGACGCTTGAAGAAAATAATCTTTGTTAACCACAGAAACAATGGGGACACACATGTGGATCGCAACATTTAAATGCTATGAAAAGTTCCTTTCACAGCTTCTTCCTTGAGTTTTGACTTATGACGGGCTCATTTTAAGTGTTTTCGTGTTTCAGTCCATTTTTCAATTCCAATGCTTTAATACCATGTTTTAGCTGTTCTCACAACAATATTCAAACTGATACAAGATATGAAAATATTCTAATAAATAGTAAATATATAATCGTGATTTCTTTTAAGTTTTTTTAAATTCAAAAACCAAGATAACATTGCAGATCTCTGACAATAAGAGCAACATTTAAAACATTCAGGGCTCTTCAGGGTTAAAGTCAGCATGCAACTTTATTGACAGACAAAAGTAGATGAGTAGTATAGTAGTTTATAGATTTATTAGCTTCAAACTGTATGTATGCATGTTGTCCTGACAACTATTTATTATCATTTACTATCCAACAGGCTTTCCCAACAAGCCATTTTGTCAGTGGCACTTTTAAAAGAATGTTTCTATTATTGTATTAGTTGTACTTATGCTTCATATGCCGTTTCAAGTAGGGCTGCCAGGCAGTTAAAAACATTAACTGAATAAATTCCATGGTTTGTAACTAATTAATCAAGATTAAACATATGTCTATTTCTAGCCACTGCCCTCACACTCGCTCATCTTGGTGTTGCTCCAATGCTCAGGAGTGTGTAGACGGACATAAATGTTAAAGAGAACCAATAATCCGCTTTAGTAGAACTCTGTCATCTGCATCTATAATGTTCAAGCTCCTGTGGACGTAATGTGTTCACTGATTTTATTGAGATCAGAGAGTGTGATCAATCTGTGCTCATTTTTTGTCGTGTTAATCTTTTTATGCTCAAATAATGGAAATTAGCACATTATTTTGACAACCGCAGTTTTAGATACACTGCAGCCAACAGCCACATTCCTTCATCAAGAACTCTCTTCACACATAATATGAAATCTCATTAAAGACATAGAAAGACAGCAGCACCAACCTGGCCGTGTGGGAACCCCACTGTCAAGGCTCGGGCGAGAGTCCACAATCTCAACTAGAGAGAGAGAGATACAGAATTTAATTTTGAGGAATCTAATATGTAAAAACAGAAAAGGCTTTTTTTTTTTTATCAGACAGGATTAAAAAGTGAATTTCCTGCTCCTCTACAGCATGTCTGGACATCTTCCCTTTAACATCAATCTGATTGCTTCAAAGAACTTCACTCAGTACCCTGGTTCTCAGTGTTAGGCTGGTTGAAACTCTCAGGGTGGATAAATCCAACTCCCCCGAGGCCCAGCGTGTCCTCCTGGGTAAGCAAGTCACTCTGGCCATCTCCCAGCTCCTGATCAGGCATCAGGGCATCGTTGCCGTAGCTCATCCTCACGTCTGTCTGCAGGTTGGCCAGCTGCTGGGCCATATCCACCTGCTCCCTCTGCAGGAGCTCTGGATGCAGACAAAGACAAAGCAGCGAAGAAGGAGAGAGGTCAGAAGTGGAGCTCTTGGAGAAAATTATGATCATTTTAAATTACCATTATTTCTTTGCTGTTCGAGATAAAAGAGGACAAATTAATTGCCCAAATTTCAGAAGTATTGTTATAACTGCATAAAATGACCCACAGAGGCCTACAACAAATGTTGTGAAGCTTGATTCTTCATGGAGCTGGCCTGACAAGAATCCTGCTTCTGTGTGCTCTGCAGACTGCAGTGACGGCGGTTACAGTCTCTGACAAACAAACTCAGATTTTACTAGATGCGTACGACTCCAATAAAGCCAAAATCCCACAGTAACCAAGTGAATGTTGGGCCGAAACGAGAGGGAAGGGGATCTATCTTCTAGATAATCTAGATCTAGCAAAGAGATTTAATTTGATTCAGCAGAGGCCGAATAGCTCCAATGCCCGAATCAACAACATAAAATGCATTCTGATTGGTGGTGTTTAGAGCTTTCAGTCTCTGCTGTGTGTAGCACAATGAGGGCATCTTCCATGGCAGGTCGATACAAAAGATATGCAAAAAATGTATTTAATCTAAGTGCTTCATAACATCATGACAGGTTTTTATTGAAACATCTCTTTTCCAACTAAAATGTTATTTGCATCTCTCTCAGTTGCACTTCATTGTTTGAATTTCATTTCAAATGGTTCACGGCAGAACATAATTTCTTTGCCTCTGGCTCCATTAAAAAAAGAAATTTAAAAAAGTAAAATAATCAACAAAAAGTGAAGTACTAAATTAAAATGAGCAGTCAGTATGTAAGTAATTGGAACGCAGTAAAAAGATTGTTGCAGTCAATCCGCATTAATAAAGTTGTAATGTAATTGCACATTTTTAGGATATTGCGCTTTAGGAAAATGAATAGAAATAGGCATTTGACACATGGTTGTTAAAAGGTACTTGTTCTAATAAAGCCTCCATTTCTTTTTTTTATTAGTTTATGCTATAAGTTGGATTGTATTACTACTTTTACATTGGACATAAGAATTCCCTGACATGTGGCTTTTGTCCTCTGAAGGACATGAAATTCATTTATTGACTCATTAACTCCAAGGTGAAATAAAGCTGTTTTATGACCTCCCCTCCCATTAGCTCTTTCTCTGCACGTGACAGAGAGTCTCTTCACCCCCCTAAAACTGATGGTTGAGATGGTGTCCCGGGAGGATGTAAAGTGTTTTCCAGTAAATTTGTCAGGTTAGTAAATTTCCCAGCATGGGATCAATAAAGTATGTCTAAGTCTAAGTTTTAATTTTAAGCATAAATAGAGTATAGAAGAATAAGAGTATGAGAATCGTATGAGGTAGAAACTTTAGTTAATTTTTTGAATCAAAGGCTGACTGACATCTTACAGAACTCGAAATTTTTTCGAATCAATCATTTTTCATCAGTGAGGCAAATGGGAATCAGGTGCTCATTGGAGAGGGTTAGGACATGTTCATGCTCGTCTCCGCTTCAAATATCCCGCATGGAGTTTTTTGTTTTTCATATCGGCGAGCTTCAATGAAATCCAAGGCATTAAATAACAATGTCTTCATAAGTAGCCACTGACTGACTTTGCTATTTAATGACGTATGTCTGCTGTCCTTTGTTTTTCTGACAACCTGATCAAGGCTTATGAAGCTGAAATGCGTAGGTCAGCAGCGAGTTCTTAGTGCCTGAAAAGCCGTGCAGCAACAAAGGCTTTTTATTTTTTAATGAAACAGAGTGGACTTCCTCAAGTTCGCTGATAAAGAACTCTGCAAGGGATATTTCAAAAACGGGGACAAACCTGAACATATTTTCTAGAAAGGTGTGATGTTTGACATAATAGTTACACTAACCAACTTGGTCCTGGATGTCGTCAGCCACACCTGGCACCT
Organism: Lophius piscatorius; assembly: GCA_009660295.1. Lineage (NCBI taxonomy): Eukaryota > Metazoa > Chordata > Actinopteri > Lophiiformes > Lophiidae > Lophius > Lophius piscatorius. The sequence goes on from VRLP01005894.1 coordinate 10,245, forward strand.
TGTAGAGTAGTCCCAGAGACTGGTTCATACGTTCCTCAATCACACGCAGGTGGGTCAGCACCTTTAACGCACACACAAAAGCTTGTTCAAATGTGTGTGTGTTTGTGTGTGAGGTTGGAAGGAGAATGTGTGTGTGTGTATTTCTGTCTCTACCTGAGGTCTGATCTGCGCAGCCTTCTTAGGGTCCACCATGCGAACGTGTTCAAAGTGTTTGAGAGTGTGCTGCCTGTCCTTCTGCTCGGCACGGACGTACTTCTTCAACAGGCTGAAGACATGGCGAGGCTGCAAAAAACAGACAGAGGGAGGAAGGCGTGATATTTCTAAACACAGTGTAGCAGGTCAGAAAAGTAAATTTCATTTATTTTAGTACAGCGAAAAACACAACAAGCTTTATATAAAAAGCAGGGAGGTATTCCAGAAAGAGGGCTTAGTGAAACCTTGAATTTAATATCCCTGAGATGAGTCAGTTACCATGGTAACTTACTCTGTCACCCTTAGCTTCACGCTGACAGGCTTTATTCAACAAACCCTTCATTTATAAACCTGAACAACATTCTCAAGCCATATATCATCAACAACCTCCTAGGATGAGCTCTCACATCGGAACAAAGTCTGTGTGACACTTTTTTCTTTCTCCAAACGGGAGCATCCGAAAAGATTACTAGAGTAGTCACTGGATGATTTTCACCTTGCTTTATATGTCCATTATTACTGCAACCAAAGAGATGAATAACCATGAAACTATTTGGCATCAAATAATCCTGGGGCATTTGCATATTAAATATACGTTTCCCCAAGTGAATTCTTTGTCTGCCCGGAATTAATTCTGTATTTTTATTTTAAGCTGCATTCACGTGTAAACAAAATTCACATGTAATATTCAAAGAAAATAAAGAAAACTCCTATTAACATTCAGTCTAGCTACAATTTGTCTCCCATATCAGTTCTCTCTCCTTCACTGAAGTTTACTCCTTCATAAATATCTGCTAGTGAGCGCATTCAAAGTATGGCGACCATACGGTTTAACCGGTTGCCACGGAGAATCCCCACATTGGCAATCTACTGAAGATGGCTTTTGAAGATCCTGACGTACAAGCTTATTTCAGACTTAATAAACCCAGAGTTGATTGAACCAACTCAGATCAGCTGTTCTGGAACCCTAAACTCTCCCAGGGATAATCAACACAGAGCTCAGGTTAAATTCAGAGTTTGTTGAACCTGCTTTCTGGAATACCGGCCAGGAACTCTTTATTTTAAGACCATACTCTTTATTGACACCAATTACAAATTAGATCAAAGAGAAGCTTACATTTCTAGAATTATCCAAATCCTTCAATCAAACAGTGATGCTGTTTTATTCCATCTTACCAACTGTTAAGCCTATTTTATATATCTATCAAACCTTAAGCATTCATAAAATGCTGACAGTGCTTCAGTTTTATGTGAGTGTTAGTTGGCAGATGTTTGACTGGGTGTTCATTAACGGCCAAGTACAAATTTGGCCACGCTTTTAACAATACTTTTAGAGAAGAGGAGTGAATAATGGGTTTCTAATTGAAATCTAACTGTATTTAAATGTATTTATACAGTGACAGACCAGAGAATAAAACAAGGAACGAAGCAGAACACCAACAGCAGGACTAGCTCACCTGTTTTTTTTACATTGTCCAATAGTACTAGCATGATGCTGATAGGCTGATTAAATGGTTGCTCCTGCTGATCATCATCCACAATCTAGACAAGTATCAAACAAGTACCTTCATACTAATACCTGGGTGTTCTGATGGAGGCCACCACATCATGGACCCCTCATACAGTTTATTTGTAAGAAGATATAGCAGCACATATATAGTACATCCTCCATAGACTCTGATCATTTGGAGCCAGTAGGGAGCTCATCCTTGTGATTTATATATCAGTGATTTGGAATATCTGTGCTGCAGTACAGTCGGGTTCAGCAGCCTGTCTGAACACCATAAAAACAAATTATGCAATCAAATCAAAATTGCTCAAAGATTAAAAGCAAGTCCAATCAAGCAGCTCACATTATGAGTTCAGACATGCTCACAGTATATCTTCTGATTCTTAACGTTTTAAATGAAGAGTAAGAACTTCTGGCCCCCAAGAGGCAATTAAGAGTCCGTAAATCAAAACGAAACAGGCTGAACTCCTTCATAGATCGGTCTGTAGAGTGATTAAACCAAAACCAGAGCCGATGACTGAAATCAACTGCATGGCTGTCAGATATGGTTTGAATGTTCATGAAAATTCATTTGTCTGTCTGTAAATCTCTTAACTGGCTTAACCAAGGTTGCTAAATGTATGCCAGCGTAGACTGACAACAAAGTTGTATCGTATTGTATTGTATATTGCATACTCTGGGTGGGTCCTGCTGTAGAGAAGTCAAGTAGCTCTCCAGAGCAAGACGGCGACGGTCGTTGAGCAGAGCCTCCACCCGCGCCATGTGGGTCTCCACGAGCTGCTGACGTTCATTGGCCGCCTCCTGCTCCAATGCCTCCACCTTCTCCTGGAAACGCTGAACACAAACACACCAACATTGCGACCTATAGTTCACAGAAAGTGTGTGTTGTGTATATGTAGAGTACGTGCGTGTTTCACCTGGATGACGGTCTTCTTGTCGGCGCGTGGAAGATTCTTGGCTTCCCTCTCGGCCTCCTCCCACTCTCTCATCACCTGAGTGCAAGAGAATATCGACAATCTATTCAATCTCTCCACTTGTTCTATAACAGGCCAATTATACAGTCGACTGTGACATCTCATCGCTCTTTGCGGCAAGGATCGGATCTTTTCATGGCTGCCTAAATGGAAGAAAATCTGACATTTTACATGGCTATGAAATGATAGCGTCTCATCTGGAGGTGAGTATCATATGATTCCTGTTTGTGTGAATAATCCTGTCGATAAAAATCAAAGAAGGCTGATAAACAGTGTGCTGCTCCTTCAGGTAACGGTCAAATGCAGGGAAATAATTTCACTATGTTGTACTGTGTGTGACTAAATGTGATTAATAGAGGATAAATTACTATTATTATTATTATTCATTGACATTTTAGGGTCGACTGTGTATAATCAGATGATGTTTTGCCTGTACCAATCCATGCAAAACTAATAAAGCCAAACCAAGTGAAATTACATCCACACAGGGTTGTTAATGTTCTTGCAAAAAAAAAAAAAATCTCTGCATAACTGTAAGATTTCTGTGGAGCACCTTGCTGTCATGCAAACCACCTGGCGGTTCTGCTCTTTGGTGATTTAAGTCAAGCGCCGCCTGTAGTATACACTTTAAATAAAGTTAAGACAGCCTCGCAACCATCGGGTGTATTTCCATAACTTTGGAGTCTTCGGGCAGGTAAGACCTAAAATTGTTTATTTACAGTGTCAGTATAATTGTACCTGTTACTATGTGCGAGTAATCTGTGAGTAAACACAGATTTTGATTGATTTTGTTTTAGATAAAAAAAGATTATAACATAATTATATTACACTAACACAATAAAACAAAACAGGCAGTGAATTTGCTCAGAAAGTCTTTGATAACTATTTATACCACAAACTACATTTTATTCTACATAGTTTCTGAGGGACAGCACCAGGATGTCTCTCCATTGGATAACTAATGCACCCAAAAGCTGTCAAAAAATGGGATTTTGACCCCAGAGAGGAATTTTGGTTCCATACCACCTATCTCCACTAGAGGGAGCTATGTGCACATACTACAACCTTTGGCTGATGTAAATCAATATTTTTATTAAAATCGTATGTTGTGACTAGTAAGAAAAATCGCGAAAAACTAGATAGAAAACCGCTTATGCGTCTGTTGGGAAGAAGTTAAAGAATACGATTAAAATTGAATTGGTTTGGTTAGCTAACTCTGGAAGGATTGACAAATTCAGTTCAAAGACTTTTCTTTATTTTAATTTCAGATTAATAATTCTGGCCTGTCTATTCTCCGCATAGAGCTAACATTACTCCTTCACACGTGTGCACTGACTGCTGATCCGCTTTTAGTTGACTGAACTCAAAAAAATGAAATAAATGTTCCTTATGCTCTTTTCCTCTTACTTCGCTGCCCTCTCCCTCCGTACCTGAGACATCTTCTCCCGGTGTTTAGCCTCCAGGCTCTCTTTGGCCTTCTGGAAGTGGACATGCTCGTTTTCGTCAGCAGGCGTCTCCAAGTAGTGGTCCACTGCGTCAGGGGAACTGGGTGTGGCTGTAGGTACTGCGTGAAAACAGAGGAGGCACAGAGAAAGAAAAGAAAGAAGGAGGGAGGTGAAAATTGATATAGTAAATTTTTATTGGCTCGGTTTTTTTATTGCTGATCTAGGAGTAGGTGTGGGACCCTGAGCCCCCGACAAAGACAAAACAGAGTTCAAACTGAGTTAATAGGGTTAGTCTGAGATCGAAAGAGAAAGGAAAGACTGTAGCTGCAAAGGGAAGTCAGCACCACTCAAAACTAAACAAGTGAACCCCTCATATGACCCTCAGTTCTTTGTGGAAGAGACAAAACCCTCCTCTCAATTACACAACCTCATTCTGTGCGTCTCCAGCAGAAAAACGGATGCTAGAATATAACCAGGTTCTCAATGCTGTGGTCTACTTATCAACAAGAAATACAAGTGCATTACAGCCAACGGTGCAAAACCTGAATTTAAATCAGTGTAAGGTTGATTAGCTCTAAAATGTATTTTTCCTGGTGAAACGTGTGTGAAAGTCGGAAGCGTCATGTGATAATGGTTATGTCTGAAACAATAAATGTCTGCATCAGAACAAACAGCAACTCGGACACTCTGTTCACTTTGACCTAGGCCAGGTGTTTTGTTATCTTCTGTTAGTCAAAACAATTTAAAGGACCGGTTCACCAAAAAAATTCTACTTCCTTCTCTCACCTCTATCGCTATCATGCATAGTTTCTTATAAGTTTAGAGAGAGCTTGTGACTCGTACAGGGTGTAATTCCCCCCCGCGACACTGATCAGGTTTCTGCCTGCAACCTCACACCCCCTCGGACCCCCTCTTGAAGCACTGAAGATATCAGTTTGAAAAATATGGCAATATAGTAAAATAATACAACTTGTGACTTAGTTTCTCTTGACCTTTTTCCAGACTTTTCCTTAGTTGAAAGTAGCTTCCTTAATCTTAAGTATGAGGCTTTTCTTGATTTATAGGACTAGGACAATAAAACTGCATGGATAAACAATTCCCCAGGCTCCTGTAAAATTTAAAGCTTTATATATAATAACACAAATATCTTGTTTATGTTTTTGAAAACAAGCATCAAAGTTTGGAAGAAAGAATACAGTTTACAAAATCTTTTTCATTAAGTAGTAACACTCTTTTTATAGGAATAGTTATAGTTTTTGCTTATAATGTTCAATAATGTGCACATGGATCAGGGGTACACAGCCCTGTCTCCAGTTCACCAGCGGTCGTTCTTTAGACCACTAACCACCTGTCAGTGGTTATAATGTTAAGGCCAATCTGTGTCTGTGTGTGTATATTATATACATTTATATATAATATATGTACAGGACGTGGATAATCAGTTGCACAGCAGTGGTTTGGGATCGAAAGGAACATGCTGCTCAAAAGAGGACAGCTAACCTCTGATACAAATCAGTTGCTGTTGGACACGACTAACCACGACTAGCTCTGAGCAAAACGCTGCTCCGAATACAATTATTATAGAAAGCTTTGTGAGTCATTGGACCAAAACAGGCTTCAACCAGCTAAGGTACCAGCAATGAAAGCAATAACACACACTTGGGGAAAAGGGCAGACCAAATTCACAACAAAGCCTTGTGAAAAGAAAAGTAACAGACACCTGACATAAATGAAGTCACTCCATCGAATTCAGTTGAAAGAGATTCCTGAATTATTTAAATTCCCAGCATTCGCAGCAAACTCCCAGCATGCACATACTAACCGACCTCTGTACACCGCCTCCCTTCTACTCAATCACATATATATAGAGCTAATGATGGAATAAAATAAATAAAAAGCACTTCATGGACCCTCATTGACTGCCTTCACATGCCTCTGCAACAATACACTCTATAATTGATTGGGTCTTTTCATCATGAATCGCTCAGACTATTTTATCTATTTTCTTAAATTCTGTTATTTATTGTCTTTTTGCAACGTCTCTACTGTATGTCTTTCATGATGTCGTTAGGAGTGACAGTAATTTTGTTTTTATTCATGGAAGTACATAAAAGGTGACAAAGGAAATCTTAATCTGAAATCTAAAATACTTGTACATGAGTCAACTACTACAATATAGGAATGAAATCTTAATACATTATGAAGGATGTTAAATATTTTCTTATTATAATTATCAAAAACATCCCAGTAAACAGAGATATAATTGTGTTGTTTGTTTGTGTGTGTATGTGTGTTGGCGTCGGGGAAAAATTGACACTGCGGCACTTCCTCCGCTCTGCTCAGCACAGCAGAAGTCCAAACCCAAACACACGCACACTTCACACCTAAGCATGAAACCTGTCTCACTCTGTGGATCAAATTAGATCGTGATATAGGGAGATGATGGAGAGAGCATGGCTTTGGCTGCAGGGCAGTTCCGGCACGTGATTCAGACAAAAAGAATGTATAAGCACATTCTAAGACAATGTCACTGAACCTCACATAGAACTGATCTCATCTCAGCCGAACGCTTAATCTGCCTTTCTCATCTGTGATACAATGACTAAGGATAGACCAACACGAAATTCGAATAATCATATATACACATCTAGTAACAAGATCCTCATGTTCAGTGTTTCTAAATTACAGGTTGCTAATGTGAATTCCAGATTAGGATGTGAGCAGGCCTGCAGCACATCGTGGTCGGAAGGGATAATGTGCAGCGATGTGAGGATTATGACCTGCCTGGATGATTTTACAGCTCATATTCATTTTATAGTGATGTGCACAACTGATGCCCGTGATCAGTAATGGCAGTGATCAAAGAACACAACTGTAGTTGTCATACTCTATATAACTTCTCTTGTGCTGCTTCAACGCCTCAATGTACCTTTCATGGGATTAATAGAAGGTCATTTTATGTTAACTAGAGTAACATGAAGAGTTATTCAGTCTGTAAAGCAAACCGCCCATAAAAATCAATCCTCACCATATAACAGTCTCATCAGTAGGAGCGAACTGTAAAGCTTTGCCATTATGTTTCAGTACTTTACAGCTTCCCCCAGAAGAGTTCAGGCCGGAGCAGTTGTCATTTGTCGGAAAAAAGCGGCCCTTTTTTCTGTGGGGAACTAGCAAGTTTTTTTTATAAAGGAGAAGTTCGTCAGATCGTAGGATTTCTCTTTTGAACTTTGAGGATATTCTGGGATATGCAGGACCAGACAGCTGTGTAGTAGTGTTTCTACGGAATGCTCTCAATGCTATAGAAAAGAATGATTGATATCTGGCACAACACTTTGTTTTTTTACCTGGTAAATAAGGTATAACAAGAATCTGGTGTGAAGTTGAGCCTCTATTAAGAGAACAATGGTTAAAGATTGTCCAATAGGTTTACTCCCAGGGAAAAATTGAAATGCCACCTTATAATTAAAGGCAATATCTACAATCAGATCTGGAAAAAATTAAGCTTTACATGAACGATGATGTCGACCAAACTGAACTGTTCAATACTGAAATGGTATGGAGGACGTAAATTTTTTACCCAATGACAACTATTGCTGTGTTTTTTCTATTTTATCATTTTTTGAGGGGATCTGTATGTTGTCTAGGGCTGAAAAATTTATAGAAATTGAAGTTTCAGTGATTCAAAATTCAGTTGTCAAATCAACGTGCTTTTTTTTTTTGATTTATTACAAGGTAATTCTAGTGTGTGCATGCTGTTGACTGTCCAGGTGCCACAATGCCGTTACCAATGAGTTCTGCCTGTTTTATGTTGAGATTGTTTATAACTTTTAGAGAATGGCTCTTCCCCAGCATTGCTAATATATAGGTCTAGCAGAGCTCAACTTAACCTGGGAAGCCTCTGAGCTCGCGGTACACTGGTAGAAACCAATCAACTTAAAGCTAGTAAAAAAAAAAAAACTGGAAGTGAAAGATGAACTAGATTTATCAACGCTGAGGATTCTGAAAAGCTTTCCGGCACAAAGGCTTGAAAGTTTGCGTTGAAAAATGTCAATGCTTTCACATCTCGGGAGGAGTTCCGTGGCAATCATTCCATTGACTGTAAAACCTCATATGTGATTTATAATTCCTCAGTTGTAAAGTATTTCACATTGGAAGAAGTGAAGGACGTTCACAGAACATAAGTGTGACATTCACAGATGTAATGTTAACCATCCAAGGGTGAGACCCTATCTGGTCATGCATTACATCAACCAGCCACTTTCAAGCCTCTGGCATAAACCACTTGCTTGGAGGGAGAGAGAGAGAGATTTGGAGTTTCTTTACATTTCATGACCTACATATTAGATGGATGCCAACTGGCTGACAAACTATATGAGTATATGAGTATGAAAGTAAAGGAAAAAGTACAACAATCGTGTTGGTCACTTTGAGAATCCACTGGGGTTTACAGGAGAGTCTGTTTCATATGCAAACAGATTTGTTTGTCTGACACACACAAAGGCAGTGAGTTAATGAGTAAAGGTTAGACAGGAACGGAGCAGACTAGTCTAGCGGAGAAACACAACAAGCAGGAGGCTTTGAGCAGTCAGAAGAGTTGGGGGCTTGAGACAAACGAGAGACGAAAACACAAGCAGGGATGCGACTGCTTCTGCGACTTACTGACGCTGCTGCAGACAGACAGGCAGTATTCCTCTGACTCAAAGTTATTCCTGTTGCCTCCACAGCCACCATAGATAAACTGAGCACAGCGGCCCTCCTGGCGGTCAAAGTACCAGCGGGACAGCATGGCCCGGCATGGGCCAGTCTCTGCGTTGGCCCAGCACACATCTTGGAGGACACACACACATACTTGTCAACTTCATCTCACCATACATTATGTTTAATTGTGACGTCTACTCACTGTGTTCAGCTATGAAATGCAGCACTTTAATAAAATAAATAAAAACAGAACAAGGTATGTGGAGTTTGGAGTAAGTGTGACCATTATTAATGCTACATAGAATTGAATTCAAGAGCAATTTAACAGTAAGATGAAGAAATAAAGCTAGAACATCCATTTCTGACTCTAATGGGATGTGGCTAATGAAAGTTCCGAGATGACAAACGAGCACATTTAGAAAACTGACAGCAGGAAATTAATTGGTGTAGAACGAGGAGTTCAATTTTGTTTAGACGGGCAAAAAATGGAGTGAAAACACATTTTTTATGTAGCAACACGAAGCTTGTTCCACCAAAAGCACTTTGAGATTTGATCCAAATGTAAAGTGCATTGTAAATTAAATGTACTATTATTATTATTATTATTAAAAGAAACCTCATGTCATCTCGTGGTATTTTTTCTCCAAAAGCCCTGCATCAACAACATCTCCAAGATGTTTACCTCAAAATACCCTGATGACCAAATGTCAGAAATGTTCCTCACCCCTGACAACCTCTTCCACAGACTCAGTGGTGGTGGTAGTGGTTGTCGTCATGGCAACGTTGGTTGTAGATTCGTCATCGTCAAACGTGTCAACAGTATAGCCTTCATCTTCCTCCTCATCCTCCTCCCCTACTGCTTCTTCATCCTCCTCTCCATCTCCATCGTGGTCATTGTCTAGCACATTCTCTTCCTCCTCCTCTTCATCGTCATCTTCGTCATCATCTTCCTCGGCTACCTCCTCCTCCTCCTCCTCCTCCTCCTCCGCCTCGACCACAGATGGTCTGGCTTCCTCGTCCTGCTCCGCTGGCACTGGCTCCCGCACCATACTTGGAGTAATGGAGGTAGAGGAAAGGGATTAAGGTATAGGACAGACAGCATAAAGAGAAATATAGAGAAAATAGGAGAAGTTGGAGAAAAAAGGAGAGGGACCATGAAATGAGGATACAAAGGAAGATGAGAAAGGGGACGAAGGGAAGGACAGGCACATCTGAAGATGACAATTAAATCCTAACATCCCTAGAAAAACTGGACAACCAGTGATTCTGAATATATATTTGTTATTGTTTTGTATGAAAACAATGACTGAGGAAAGTAATCTCGTCAACATATGCTCAGAGTAAGAAGTACCACCATCCACAAGGGAACGCTCACTCAGACTGTGAGCTATGCCAAGCCAACAGGGCCGATAGCCGACAACCTCGGAAATACTCGGTTATCCCGTGCACACATCAGCACCTCAAACAGAGACTTTAAAAGCCTTTTTTTTCTCCAAAGTATCCGTTTATGGTGACCGTTAATAGGGTTAACATCTGCACTAAAGGTCCAAATGCAGGGGAAAAGGTATGTTTTTCCCATGTACGTGTTGAAAAGGCCTTAAGGCTTAGTGCTTACTCATCAATGGCTGATTTCACATGGACATTTTTTATTCATTCTGATTGCAATCATTTTGAAAGAATATTTGTAGTCAACTTTTTAGATGAGTAATGATCGATTAGGACCTGGTCTTTACATTGGCCAATTCATTCAATTGGAAAAGCTGTGAACAGCTGACAAGCACAGAAGCGACCAATATATGACGTGTTTTATCAGAAGATCGGGTGTCGGTCATGTGGTCAAGGCAGATTTTGGTGTTATTTCGGTGCTTTTATTGAAGCAACAGCTTGATAATAATGCAGGCTTACACCAACTGGAGGAATGATAGAGGGTGCGGGGGAGGAGGGAAAAGACGATGACAAGAAAGCCTTATTGGTACCTCTGAGCTGTTTTACTCTGAATGACATAACATCTTCAAGACATAACGTAACAAAACTAGCGAGGCCATTTTGTGTGGTTAGCTCACCAGAAAATGTTACGTTAACATTGAGTCGATGAAATGTTAAAGCAGAAACTCTTCTTAACGCGTTTTATCTTGAAAACCCAGATCCACCAATGGTCAGAGACTTTCACAGAGGTCTACTTCCTCTGCAATGAACTGCATTAAAAACAAACTGTCTGCCTGGTCTAGATCATTACATTCTCGCATCACGCACGTGAGTCACGCTGCCGGGCATTCACTCACCAGGGATTATGCTTGTCCACCGATTACATGCCCCAATCGTTTTTCTGATCGTTATTCCGAAAGGGTTTTCTACCCCCTTACAATTTAATGACATTTCAATCAGAAAGGGCCTTCTCATTATGAATGGGGTGTTTACATGGAGCATTTTCTTTCTGTTTAAGCTTTTAATCTGATATATCCACCATCACCAAGTGGCGTTATCTACATTTGCGGAAACACTGTGCTGTAACCCTATTCTCATTTGTGTGTGTGTGTGTGGGGGGGGGGTGTACCTGTTGTCAGAGTAGTCAGTCTCTACTCCACCCCACCAAACATCAGAATCATCAGCGTCCTGCTCAGCACTGTCAGGATCACGCTCGGCCTCCGCGGGACAGCACACAAACTCCACACCTCGGAAACGATCAATGCCACATGGCAACAGCATCCCGTAGTCGTGCAGGTTCATGGCTCGGTCCCCGCAGGACTACAGAGAGACAGAACAGATGAGTGAGTGTTCTTGCTGCTCTTTGGTTTACTGCTGCAGTTCAATATATCAATGTTTTGTCAACGGAACATCCTTCAGCCTGTTGTCTAAGGAAGGTCATAAGGTTGCATCTCTACATCCACTTTGATGTCTCCAAGCCCAAATGAAAAAGCCCAAATGAAAAAAATTTACAGAATTTTTGACACAGCACCTGCAAATGTCTAAAATAGTGGTTGCCCGTGAACTCAATTAATCAAAAAGATAATTTCCACCTGATGCCCCGGCCTGCTTTCTTCTGTGCGCTAGTGAAGTATTACCCAAGCAGGGATTTTCTGGGAGGCAAAATGTTCTCAGAGCTTAATTTAAGAGTTCTGGTCTATGGTTCTGGTGGTGCAAATCCAACTAGTTCCTCAAAATGTTAACATTCCCTGCAAATAGTAGCTTCTGTCTTTGTACTCACCTCCTTGGCTACTGTGTGCCAGTGCAGGTGGCTCTCACACTGGTTCATGCGTTCCTGGTGCAAAAACTTGCACTTGTCAGGAACAAGCAGGGCATCGCTCACAAATTCTCCCACTGCAGTAAAAACAATACTCACATTAACTCTTTCGGTGGAAACCAGGGAAAGATAATGATCTTTATTTTATTTCTCTTGCTCTCTAATTGAACCATTTTTGAAGAACGTGAACACTGAACACTATGAATAAGTCAAAACGTTAATGGGACTCACCCAGGCAGCGGTATGGCACCACAATATGCATGTGACTGTGACACTGCTTGCGCCCCTGCTTGCACCAGTTCTGAATGCTGACTGGCTGGTTGGCCTCCACTACATTGGTAATCTGGAGATCTGGGTACACCTGCACACACAGTTATGGATGAATGTCATCGTGAGATGTAGTTCTCTGCACGGGAAAGAGTTTTTTTCTTGTCTGCATTGCTTCAGTGCTTAAACTTTTCTTCTTGGCAAACAATGATGTCTTTACCTTCATGTTTCCTTCAGTCATGCATGACACCTTGCTTTGCACAATACTCTGAATCAAAATGTCATCCCTCGCCACGTCCCACTCCTATTATTCATTTTCATCTCCTCTTTTGTGCCCTTTCCCTTTCTGCCTGCTTTCTTGGTTTCTTTACACTATCTCACATGTTAGAACAGTTTCCCCACTCAACAATAGACATGGATATCCTCAAGTTCTACATATCACTATAGTTTCCTTTTTAATATTTAGAGTTCAAGATGTTATAAAATCAAAACAGAGGGAATGTTTCCTCTTGCATGTCAATCTATCTATCCGTCAACATTATTTTGGTGCGTGCTCACATTCTGCATTCTTTGAAATTTAATAGCAATAGCAATGTCTTTCCAGAAATTACTCAAGATAATCCAGATATTTTGAACAATTTAATGTAGAAATTACATCGACTCACTATGCAGAAAAGCCTCATGGATGACAAGTTCATGGTTCTGACAAGGAAGGAGCCGTCATCCTCTGTTGAGTTATGACATTAGTCATCTAAATTAGCTAGCTACCATCGTTGGGTAGATAGACACTTCCCTCTCCATTAAAAACTGATCACAACAAGGTCTGTGGATTAGCTTGAATAGACTGGAAATTAATTCTGACTAGAGACATTGGTGACGGGTCTTTCAAAATATTAATTGGCCCCATTGAGCCCCACAAGTGAGGTGCAATCTAGTTAATTTAACTCCATTACATTCAGAAATCCTGCAATTGATAAACAGCACTGCAGGTGAGTAGCTTTTCATCTGTTACAGCTAAGTTTGTTGTTGAAAGTTTAGCTTATCTTCTTTGGAGTTTAGTTATACATGCTTTTCATAGCAACCTAATCATGCATCAACTCCCCCCATCAGAAAACCTTTCCTACATAGATCCATTTGTGCAGTGAATGCCTACAGTATACTGGAATATCAGATCTTGTGACTGCAGACAAGAGTACCTGAAAGGAATCACAGCTTCAGTTATCACTAAAGTGGATTTATGAAAAGGCTGCAGCTTTCTTTTCCTGAACAATGAGGCCACTGTTGTACTTATGCATTTTGGTTTGGTTAGCTGCTTAATTAGTTACATAACATTAAGTAGCTTGTTTACTGTGCAAAGTTTTGGCATCGTGCCATGCTGCCAAATTGACGATTTTGTTGAGTGAAAACAAATCCGCAGCTTAGTCCATTCCACGCACTATTCCTTACCCTCCAAAGATCAGCAAGAACAAATGCTGATATCCCAAAAACTTTTGTTGGCTCAGATTCTAAAATGGAAAATAGACATAGTCTTTCAACTCTATCTTTTCTTTTCTGACGCTTTTTTTTGTTCTCACTTGCAAAGCACAGGGAAAACAGTTGGAACATTGATGGATTCTAAAATAATACTACAATAAAAAGTTAAATGCAAATTAAAGTCCAATCGACCAAATTCTATATTTAGTATTCTTATTTTAAAGGCAATTGTTAACTGCCAAAAACGACAAATAACAAAACAAATGATCTACACTGTGAGCAGGGGTAAAATTACAGAAGAAAATCAACAACATTTGAATTTGAAATGAGGAAGAAAACTAGCTGAAATCATGGGGAAAGAATCAATGAAGAGAGCTTAAACAAAGCAACAACCATGATATATATTTTTTTTAAACGGCACATTCTGTCGCCAGAAGTTGAGAAAATTATTTCATGTATTCTTTACTTCCAGGCTGATCCGAAACACTTGTGCACGTTGGCTGACCAGAACCAGTTAAGAAAACATATCTCTCCCATATTAGCTTCCCTGCATTGGTTCCCGGTAAAATCTAGAATCAAACTTCTGTTCATGTACAAAGCCCTTAACGGTCAGGCACCAGCGTATCTGAAGGAGCTCATAGTTCTATATATTGTCCAATCAGAACTCTGCGCTCCCAGCATGCAGGGTTACTTGTAGTCCCTTGCGCCTCCAGAAGTAGAATGGGAGCCAGAGCATTCAGCTATCAGGCTCCTCTCCTGTGGAACCATCTCCCAATCTGGGATCGGGGGGCAGAGACCCTCTCTACATTTAAAAGTAGGCTTAAACCTCCCTTTAAGATAAATCTTATAATTAAGCTAGCTCTTAGCTATACTACTATAGGTTTAGACTGCTAGGGGATGACCCATGATGCACTGTGCTGTTCTCTCTTCCTCGCTCACTGTCCTTCCTACTTTAAAACATGTCACTGGATTGTTGCATGTTACTAACTTGACTTCTTCCATGGAGTCTGTGCTTTTTCACCCTGCAGGGTAACATGGTTGGTGGCGGCATCTGCTGCTGTGGACCTGCTCGATGTCTACTGATTACAATATGATAAAGATTGATTGATTGATTGATTGATTGATTGATTGATTGATAAACGCAGCAAGTAACTTACAGGTTTGTTAATATATAAATCAAAAAACCTAACACTGATGACTTCATAAAGGTATGTGTTTCTACCAAAAAGTTTTGAGCTGATCAGGGGATACTTAGCTGAAAAGAATTATTCCAAGAGGATCATTATTGAAATTATTTGAAAACCACTGATTTCTGAAGTTGCTAACTACTTGTTTGACCTCTATGTGCAGATGTTGGAAGGTGGAGGCGTCGTTCCTGGGCAGGTGGGTGAAGAACCTCTGGCTGATCTCGAGTCTAAGGAGTCTGATGGTCCGGCCAAATGTGAAAGACTTATATGACAAAAATTTTTTGAATGCAACTTTCTGATCATTAAACTGTAAATACTGTGAGTTCAAAAGAAACTAAAGTTTAACATTTCTTACGGTCTGTAATAATATCATTTGTATATAAACTAATAATACCAGTCCAGGGTAGAATTTACAAAAAAGACAATCACACATTTTGATCATATAACTTTCCCTTTCAATAAAAGTATTAATAAACAATTACCTTAAATCAAACAGAAATTGGCTCATCGGTCGCTCACAGCGTCCTAAAGTGTCTGTTTATAAAAAATACAGCCAGTGAAAATTTTGGGAGCTGTCTCAATATGTGGGATGGGGAAAATTGATGAAAATGCTGTGCAGTCCAAAGCAGGACACCTTGTCCCCTTACATGTCTCAGAGGTCTCAGTAGATTGTGGCAACGTTACTTTCGCATTTATGGGGGTGTAATTTCGACCTAGAGGTAAAATGTAGGATGCTGGTCTGGGCAGCGGTGAACTTTTTTCAAAATGGTTTGACATTTTCTTTCAATTTCATATAGAGAGAGAGTCACACTATCTCACTCTGTTGCTATTTATTAAGTTAATTAGTAAAGTAGTTTTGTCTCCGAATGACATTGTATGGTTTGTATTGTTTTCTAATTTTATATATCTTTGGAAGATCAGTGAAGGCTTATTTTATATAACCTTCACCCCTCCTGGTAAATTTAATATTAACGTGAGTGTGAATGGTTGTCTGTCCCTCTGTTTAACAAATTAATGCATATCATTACATGCACATATGTGGAGAGGATGCTGGCGTCGTGTGTTCGCCGCTTCTCCGTCTGAATGGAGAAGTTCTGCTTCTATGTCCAGGAGTATACTCTGTAAAACGTCTTTGGATATCTTGAACAGCACTTTATATGTATATGGTATTATTATTATTATTATTAATGTGAGAGTTTGGATACAAGAGACTTTGATTCTTATGTAACAAGGTTTTCCTCGTTATTTAGCAACAACACACTTCCCACACTTTACCTCCTGGCAGTACTGCAGGATGCCTTCTTTGGTACCAATGCAGCTCTTGGTGCCCAGGGCGTCCGGCTCCCACTTTCCGCTCTGAACGTTGATGTGCATGTTGAGTTTACCGCAGAACATGGCCACCTGGGGCTCTGCCAACAGACCAATAGAAACATCTGTAGGCACCTAGGAGTGAAGACAGACAAGGGGGGGGGGTTAATGAGATATGCCATTTGTGTGACACCACCTGAGCACTTGAGAAGAAAAATACAAGTCGGATGTAATCAAACTTTATTACTTATTGACGAAGGGTAAATTAACATGTTAAATGAAGAGTAAGATGGGTAGAGAGGTAAACTGGATGGAGTGAGGAAGAGGAGAGTGGGAGATATATTAAGGTGTTGATGAAAAGAGGGTATATGTTCCTCTCTAAAATTCATCAATATTTTGACAGGATCTCTCCATTCCTCTCATGAAACTGATAACTGTTGCCCTCCTGGCATCATGTCCAATGCCTCTGTTCATATCTCATATATTAAGAGCTGCAAAATGAGCAAAATACCTTTAGTTTTCAATCAGTATATTTTCTCAAACATAGGACTGGGGAAATCTGTGTGATATTCATTCACAAAATCACACCCTGTGCTGTACCATTTAAAAGGAGGTCCACATGCCCATGCAGGCTTTACGACAAGTCTTTCCAGGACAGTATAGTATTTATATAACCTCTGTTGATTTATTTTTGCATCATTTCTCTGTGTCAGTGCTGCACATATGGACCAGAACAGCAGGGTAGTTAATGGGATGGAGAGTGTAGGTTTGTACCTGTGTGCATGTGCCACCGCTTTGTTCCTGCATAAGGAGGATTTGTGCTGAAGTTCCCTTAGGAGAGGAAGTGCAGACAAAGTGCTCAATGTCTGAATTGTACTGGCAAATGAGCGAGAACAAAATGGGAATGGGCTGAAAAAATAGGAGACAGAGGGAGGGCGGAGAGGGACTGTTGCCATTGTGTGCTCTCTAATCTTGTTAATGGTTTGGAAGGCCCTGGAAGGCAAACAAATGTTGTTTTGTGAGATGGATAGCATATTTGTCTTCCAGACTTGATTTTCACAAAGCAGCCAGGGGCAAGAGTCCTCCAATATGAGAATAAACTGGTGGGGAGGGCATCAATTTGGAATGAGCTGGAGCTGAATACCCAGATCTTTGAATGGATGTAGCACATATCCTCTCAATGTATTGATAGAAAGATGGACTTCATCCACTTTCAATATTATGCATGTAAACACATTGACTTTATTTTGACCCTTGGCAGAAGAAAAAATCACTCTGCAGATATTACTTCATGTTCTATTTCCCCCTGATGACAGCCAGAGAAGCAAGGCAAAATGGAACAAAAGTGCAATAAAACCTACACATGTGCAATCTAATATTATTATAGCAGATAAGACAGCGGACACTATTGAAGATTCAGGTGGAGATGCTTTTTCATGTGTTGTTATATAGAGTATTTGCACTTAATGCCTTGCCTAACCTCAAGAGGAATAAGAGGTAAGGATTGATGGCAGTTATGCAAAATATGAATACAATTCTGAAACAAAGACTTTATTTCTGAGATATTGTATTGGATATCCCACATTCCACTCCTATCTTCTAGAGTCACATGCATGTCACTCTGCATTAAGCATTACGTTAGTCACATGACTGACTTGTGGCACTGTTAAAATGGTTATATGTTTAAAATAAAATGGCCATATGAAATGAGCATAAATTATAGCTACAAGCAGCTTTCATCAGACCCTCACACCCGTAACCTTGATCAAAAAATCAAGCTTTTGATAACTTTTAATCCTTATGGTCTTAACTTGTCAGTTACCAAATTTGAAGTCAACGGGGTTTATACTCTAGGATTAGTTCGTTAATGTACAACGCCTGTAAACTGATTCAATTTGCACTTTATATTCAAAACCGCTGACATCCTGTTAGGTTTACGTCATAGCACCAAGAGACTTGTTCATAATTCCTGATATGATACACATGTATACCAAATGTAATACTTCTAGGTAAATCATGGTCCAGACGATGCTTTCTTTTTAAACTAGTCTATAGGGAGCCCTGGAGACATTTCGCCACATTCTTTGCTGGGACCTATAATATAAGAACATTTCCACCATGATTTGGCTATGATTAAGCTTCCAAAAAGGCATTCTGTTTATTAGATTAATACTAACCGCTTGGAATACAGCAAGGTCTTCACAATACTTAGTGTTCCAATCCTAATAAAAAAAAATTGTATTATAATATAGGAAGTATTAAATATTTTTGTAATATTGAACAAAACGATGCAAATTAATGAATTAATTAATTCTCTGTTACCGCTTGTCCTGCTCGGGGTTGCTGGGGCTGGAGCTGGAGCTGGAGCTGTCTTTCATCACTTCCTGTTTACTTTAGCCTTTCAAAATTATTCCAAAATGAGAGAAATCCAATTCTAAGTTAGTCTTAACTGGAGTGATTTCAGTCAGCCAATTTAAACTGGATTTTCTAGTTTATTTGGAAGTATTATAAGTATCGATTATAACTTTTAAGAATGGGTTTAGATCCGCCAGTAGCTGCTACAAATGATTAAATAAACTAGGCTTATGCCAGTTAGTCCGAGGTTCAACATAGTTTCATTGGCAGACATGTGCAGACTCACTCCCATACGGTGAGAGAGAGAGGAAAATCCCTCTTTTCCCCAGCCCTCCTCGGCTTCCATACATGGCAACTTAACACCAGGGGTCAACACTGTGACCCTCGGCCATCTGCATTCTGACCACATGGGGTCATTCAAGGGTTATTTTTGCTCGATTCCCATTCTACCATATGTGAGTGAGCAGTGATTACACAGCATAGATCAAATTTCAGAATAGTGTTTAAAGAGTAGTGTTTGTGAAGCTGTGCCTTAATTAGCTCACTATCTGTATGCCCAGTTTCATCAGGTGTACCCGCTGGCCTCTCCTCCTTCTTCTTAAAAGAAAAACTTGACATTCAAATTCTTTATGTCATCATTCAGACGACAAAAAGCAAATTGTACCCTTATCACTCATTTCGTTTTCCACTCTGCCCATCTTTACTGACTCTGTCTTCTGCTGAAGGAGGAGGAGGAGGTGGTGAAGACGGAAAGGGAGTCACCAAGCCTTCACTGCAAGTTTATAAATATGTATCAGGATGATGTCAAAGGCAGGAGCATGAGGTAAAGTGAGCAGGAACGAAACCACTGTGGTGAGAGAGGAGGGGAGATTGGAGAACGGATGAATTGGGCTGTAAGCCTTCAGGCTCAACCGGAAGGTCAAGCGCTCTGTGAGACAGACAGGATGAGGTGATGGACAACCAGAGAGGGCGAGAGAGAGAGACTGAGACAGACAACTCTTTATGTAGAAAAGACGGGAGGGATTCTGGTGTCAGAAAGGTATCTGCATCTTTGCTATATCTGGGTCAGACCACACGATACTTTTCTCTTGAACAATGGTATTTCAAGATCTACCTGTCGGATTAGTCGATCACAGTGCAACAAAATTATGCCAACCAAGTTCTTTGTGACTTGGTTGGAAGTCTGGAAGTACTACAAGTTTGACCCAGACCAATCACTCAAATCAACTGATGTGACTTTGATGAGAAGGCGGATCAATTATGGCTACAGAAGCACTCGCCAACAACACTCTTTTATTACTCTGTTATGGTATTTCTTCAAAGAAACATTGATAAGGCAGGAGTATTTTCTTTATTACTGTTCCACCTAGCACCAGAAGCATTCTGGAGTCTACTTGCCACCAAGTTTGTGTTCAGTCTGCCATCCTATTGGTCAACATTAGAACAGGTCAGGAGAGATGCAAAAAACTTCTAACATGCTAGACCTAGACTGGTGCGTCCCAAGCAAAAAAATACTATTGGTTGATAATACCATACTTCTAGAACCAATCATAGTACGTAGCATCCAGGTTTGGGCCAGATGAAAGGAATTAATGCGCAACAACCAGATTGGTTGAAAATCAGAGTACAATCATGTAGACCATACCAGCCATTAGTCAAATTCAGATTATCTGATCTTCATCATGATTATGCTGTACACAAAAATAATCACTAGATTTCAAATCTTCAAATGTCTGGTGAAACCAGAAACTGCATAAAATTAGCATTTTGCAAATGCACTGCAAAGAAAAACAACTGTGTGAATAAGTTGTTGTTTCTTTTGTTTTTCTTCCAGCAATGCTGGAACCAGAATTTTCCCTGAACTGGCACCAGATGGACTGAAAAAACAGCAGATTGGAAAATGATGAGACACATCAGCAGCAGAGATCGTGACAAATGTGTTTCATGGAAGAAGGCACCGGCATCCCTCATCTCCTCCTCTCTCTGTCTTTATCCTATTTCAGCACTGGTTCACAGTTCTGCTGGCCTGCCAGCCGGTCATCCTACAGGGGGGGGGTTGGGTAGTAATCTGGGCACTGAGGATTAGGATGGCTGCCTGGTCAGGACAAATATCCCCCTTTGGTCTCAATCTGGCATGATAACCATCACAGTAACGCCGAGAAATAAGTCAGGGGAAAGGATGCTGATGCTATGAGACATTGACCCTGGGAGGATATCTTAAATCAAGTCAGCAGAAAGCGCAGTTACATATTGCTTAGTGTGCTAATTCTACCCCCCAACAGAAATTACAAGTCATGCAGCTGGAGCAGTGATCCGTTAAAATGCTTTCCATCTTCCGGCCGCTTTGATTAATCAAATCACCCTAATGAAATATCTCCAGAGTTTGACTAATAGGAGAGCAAAAAATTGAATAATTAACAATTCAAAGAACAAAGAATGGACTAGAAAAATAAAATCCAATTCGGTCACAGAAGGAAATTACAGGCTTAAACTTCTGGATCTGCTGACCCATATTGGACTGCTAAATTAAGTTGCACACAGACTGTTCCCAAGCTGTTAAAGCTTGGCATGCAATGTTGGTCTTAAAACTTAAAGCATTAACTACATCTTCACAGTCACATGAGGATGAATGGAATCTGTTTTAACCGGAGGGAGGCACATAAAATCACACACCAACAATCTAATCATGTAATGCAATAACATGCAAATTTGTCAGAGTAAAGCGATCAAAGGATAATTTCTCTACTGCAATATGATCAATATGAAAAACTCCTTGGGGAGTTTTTCTCCCCAAGTAGGTTTACGATGAGGATGACAAGTTGACTGCCGCAGTTAAGACATGGTAAATGGAATGGCATTGATTATCTCCCTACAACGGAAACTGTCTATCGGCAGATGATACCAGGCTGTAGGTGAACATTTTGTCCTTAAAACAAGTCAAATGGGCAAGCTTAAGGATCAGAGTGACTTTGACAAGGATCAAATTGTGACGGTTAGACAACAAGGGCAGAACATCTCCAGAACAGCAGAACTAGTTGGTTGTTCCTGGTCTGCAGTAGTTAGCACATACCAAAGGTGGTGCACATTTATTATCATGGGGAACCGCAGCTTGCCATGTTTTCCAATTCCCACGGAAGAACCACTGTAGCATAAATTGCTGAACAAGCCAATGCCGGTTCTGAGAGGAAGGTGTCACAAAAGACTGCATTGCAACTTGCTGCATCTAGGCCTGTGTAGCTACAGGTCAGTCAGCCAAAACTGCCTAGGATGGTCATATCAGCATCAGAACTGAAGCAATAGAAGAAGGGGACTTGTTCTAGTGAATCATGTTTTCTTTAATATTATATTGATGGTCTGGTTTGCAGGTACTGCTTACCTGGTGAAGAGGTGGCACCAGGATGAAAAGAGCGAAAGCTCGGCGATGCAGTGGGATGTTTTGGACAGTTCTGATGGGAACTCTTGGGTCCTGCCATTCATGTAGATGTTGCTTTGGCACTGACCTAAACAATGCTGCGGATCAAGGGCACCCTTTGATGGAAACCGTATTTTATATATATATATATATATATATATATAAAAATAATAACTATATAAAAGCCTTACCAAAAACCAGCAATGTTAATTAAGGTTATAGGTTCTGCTAAAAAGGAAAGTTTTAAGTCCTTTTTTAAATGTGTCAGTCGTCTGTGGAGCCCTGAGATGGTCAGGGAGGGCATTCCACAGACGAGGGGCAGCAGAACAGAAAGCCCGATCACCCATGGTGCTGAGCTTAGTCCGGGGAAGGAGGAGGCGGTATGACTGGGTAGAACGGAGGGATGGTGTTGAGGTCAGTGGGGTGAGTAGTTCTT